>CABHPQ010164090.1:0-39061 GCA_902168405.1 Peromyscus aztecus
GCTCTGAAGGAAAGCCAGCAGGGTGCTGGGGGAACATTGAAGCTATGCAACACAGAGGTAAGGAGTTGCTCTTCCCCCAGAAGGTAGCAAAGCCTTCCACCAGAAACTCTACAGGAGCTGGGTGGGGTGGTGGAGCACATCTTTAATCCCAGCACTCAGGAGGCACAAGCAAACGGATCTCTGTGAGTTCGAGGCCAGCCTGGTCTACAAAAGTGAGTTCAAAGCTCTTCAGGAATGGAGGCCTTTTTCCAAGAGCTGTGTGAGGGCATCACCTTAGAGGCAGCTCCTGTAGCTAAGCCTTTAGATTTGCAGCCCAGGCCAATAAAAAAAAGTTACATTTATTTATTTGTGTGTGTGTGTGTGTGTGTGTGTGTGTGTGTGTGTGTGTAGGCCTGCATGTGCTGCAACAGAAGTGTGGCAGTCAGAGCACAACTTACAGGGTTCCATCCTTTCCTTCCACAACACGGGGACCAGGGATCAAACTCAGGTCATCGGCTTTCCCATTCTTTTGTGTGCTTCCTTAATGAGCTTAGTGATCTTGAGCAAGCTCCTCCCCTTCTCAGGGCTTCTGCTTGAACTTGAGGCTTGCCAGTGAGAAGGCTGAGCCTGGTGACCTACTGCCCTGGACTGTCTGATGCAAGGAACATAGACTCTGTATTGTTCTGTAAGATGCCCCCAAGGAGAGCAGTCCTATTTGCTATGGATCTAAGGATGCTGATGTGATAACTAGGCTTTGGCCGCCTCCTGACTTCCATGAAGACAGGCCACCGCAGGTCTATTTGTGAACCGTTCTGGCACTCTTCGTCACCTTTACCCTGGCTCCCCCCCACAGCACGCCAACAGTTGGCACTTATGTGACACACGTGTACTTGGGATGATGTAGCCTGACAGTCCTGTCACGGTTTCAAGGGTAAGGCTCTTGCTGCCTGGAGGGCTTGATGGAGGAAGCAGTGGCCATCGAGGAAACACAGCCCACAGAAGCGTAGGAGTGGAGGTGCTGGAGTGCAAAACTGGAGGCGAGGACCTGCAGTACTCTTGGAGAACTCGCTCCTGGGCAGCTGCCTGAAGTCTTTGTCTCTTTGCAGAGACCAGGGGTGCTGTGGGATGTTCTGTATGGCAAATGTGTTGCTAATAAAACACTGATTGGCCAGTGGCTAGGCAGGAAGTATAGGCGGGACTAACAGAGAGAATAAAAAGAACAGGAAGGCGGAGGGAGTCTCAGCCAGCCACCGCCAGGACAAGCAGCATGTGAAGATGCCGGTAAGCCACGAGCCATGTGGCAAGGTATAGATTTATGGAAATGGATTAATTTAGGATATAAGGACAGTTAGCAAGAAGTCTGCCACGGCCATACAGTTTGTAAGCAATATAAGTCTCTGTGTTTACTTGGTTGGGTCTGAGCGGCTGTGGGACTGGCAGGTGAAAGAGATTTATCCTGACCGTGGGCCAGGCAGGAAAACTCTAGCTACACAGGGGCATGGCTCTCAACATCCGATGCCCTTCCTCTATATGCTCTGAGTGGTCCAGCGCCTACTCGAGGGCTCCTGTTCTCCAGTGCTCATTCCAGCCTTCATTTCCTTGTCTCTCCCACCTGTAGCTTCTGCACAGACAGAACTGGGCTCTCGCACGGAGAGCCTTCCCCACAGCTCACACTCAGCCTCTATGGGCTCTGTGTACATGTAGAAGAACCGCCAGCCGGAAACATTCCTGTCCCCTACTTCCCAAGGAAGGTCTTGATCATTTACCGTTTACTCATTGAAGTTTCCTCAGGCTGAATTCCTTCTGTAGACACCCATGCCCCTCTACCCCTCACCCCCACTCCAGGAGAAAGGAGGCAGGTGGAGAGGGTGTCTGTAGAGGGCATGAGGTGGTGTCCTGAAATGGACAGATGGACGTAACATGGAGCTGTCCCCTTTCCTGAATGGCCACAGGAGGGATGAGGTAGCTGCCCCCATGCCTCTTGCATAGATGCTGAGAGTGTGAACAAGAACAGCTTGTGAGGGGCTCTGACGCAAAGCCTGGTGCGGAGACCTTTTTGTGCCCTTCCGGATCTGACTTTGAGCCAGAAGTCATTCACATGACCCATGTGGTTCTGCCCTTTTAGCCCTCACAGCTCATCCCCCCACCCCCCACACTCTGCATGGACCCTCAGCCTGGGGAGGAACATGGATTAGCCTGGGGATGGCTGCTGCCTGTCTCAGATCTATGGTCCTCTTCGTGTGTACGCTGTTTTCTTGGAGTGTCTGCAGCTTCTCATGATGTGATGTTTGTGATGTTAAAAAGGATCTGACTTATTGCACACTGCCCCAGCTGGGTCCTTGTGATGTTCACTTCCAGCAAGTCTGATGTCCAAGTTCAGGAGCAGTCAGCAGCCACCCAGATGCCTCTCTCACCTCTTCACTCTGAAAACTCAACACCTGCTCAGATGAGAGATCAGCCTCCCCCGCTCCCCCCCCCTCTCTCTCTCCCCCCTGCGGGCAGAACTTGGTTTCTCTCCACCTAACTCAGGTCAGGCTCATGTCACAGACACATGGTCATGTTTCCAGCAATGGGAGAAGTCATTCACCCACACACATGCATCGTGCATCCATCTGAGCAGCCTGACCCAGAAGTGTTTTGTCTGGTTTCCAGCATGCAAGCTCTGCCTTGTGGCAGAGTCTTAGTGCATTGCCCAGAACTGAACTCATCTTCCCAACAGGAAGTTCAAGGAAAGCAGGGTTGGTGGCGCCATAACAGCCTCGATCCTGCTAACTGCTTTCAGTCTTCATCTCACCTAGAATCCTCCTTTAACCTGGGATTTAGAAGCCAGCTGTAGTCTACTCCTGAAAGCTGGGCAGCAACGAGGGGGGCACTTCCCACAAGGACCTTCCTGTCCCAGTAGAATTTTACCATAGTTATCAGTTTTCACAGGTGACAGGTTCCCGGGAGTGTCTAAGAA
Source organism: Peromyscus aztecus (assembly GCA_902168405.1). Classification (NCBI taxonomy): domain Eukaryota; kingdom Metazoa; phylum Chordata; class Mammalia; order Rodentia; family Cricetidae; genus Peromyscus; species Peromyscus aztecus. Next base: position 2,939 of record CABHPQ010164090.1, read on the forward strand.
CATCATGTAGATGTTGGATGTCGGCTAGAACAGGACCACAAAGATGACGCTGGCTGAATGGGCACCATTCCTGGGTGTATGGCTGAGTGAACTCTTGTGCCTTAGTTCTCTCAAAGTGGGAATGACTACTGTCACTACATGGAGTATTCTTTTTTTTTGTTGGGTTGGTTTTTCGAGACAGGGTTTCTCTGTGTAGCTTTGTGCCTTTCCTGGAACTCACTTGGTAGCCCAGGCTGGCCTCGAACTCACAGAGATCCACCTGGCTCTGCCTCCCAAGTGCTGGGATTAAAGGCGTGCGCCACCACCGCCCGGCTCCATGGAGTATTCTTGTGCAGAGCAATAGGATATATTCAAAGAGGGGCTGGGGAAATAATTCAATCAGTAAAATGCTTGCTATTCAAGCAAGAGGACCTGAATTCAACCCCCGGCAGCCACATAAAAGCCAGGCTTGACAGTACACACTTGTAACCCTAGCTCTGGGGAGGTAGATACAAGCAGATTCCTGGGGCTCATTGGCCAGCCAGCCTTGTTGTGGAATATTAATTTAAGATGTGTTACATTCATTTATGCCGTGGAATATTTGTTAAATGATGCAAAGACATGTTACATTTGTTTGATTAAATATAATTAACCTGGGGTCAGGAGGCTGAGTCAGCGACTAGCTGACAGGAAGTGGTAGGGAGGAACCATGTGTAGCTAGGGTTCTTAAGTGGGGGCTGAGCAGAAGGACGTCCTGTTTTTGGAGGAGCAAGAGAACAAGGAGAGGAGGACACTAGGGGCCCAGCCACCCAGCCACACAGCCAGCCACGGAGTAAGAGTGAAAGTTTATTTTGCATCAATAAACACAACAGTCTACTCAGACAATCACACCATCATCATGTGGTACAAGCCAAGGAAACAGCATTCCTTTCTTTCATGTGGCACTGACTTTGAACCCAGGGCAATGTGCATGCTAGGCAATCACTCGACCACTGAGCTATATCCCCAGTCTTGGAACAGTACTTTGCAAAAGTAGAGCTTCTCCCTGGGGACTTGAGTCACCTTATGTCAACATGCTTTCAGTTGATATGGGGGAAGGGGGTGGAAATCCAAATTCTGTGAAGGAAAGACAGCTTAGGGATGTCAGCCTAACCTATGACTGGGGAGATGATTCCAAAGCCAAAGACCACAAAGGCCCAGACATATTTCTAGGTTCACGTAACGATCTGCTTGTTGAAAGAACAATTTGTTACCCTTAAGTAGGAGACAGACATCTTCCCTTCAACAACCAACCCATTCTGAGAGAAAATACTATAAAGCAACTACTCAGTATGTGAGTTGATTTTTTTTTTAAATTCCATTGTAAAATTAAAGTGGTCTTCTAAAGCGAAACAGATGGTTTTGAAAAGTTTGGGTGGCTAAGGCCAAGGCTGCGTCGTGCTGGGATTGTGGTGAGAGAGAGTTGAAAGCACTCTTAGTAATTGCTGTTCCTTCCTGTGACAGGAGCTTAAAAGGAGAGCATCAGTGGAATTCCGCTGAGTTCCCACGGGGTGCCCGGCTTGAGCAGTTATGGCAGACACTCCTCAAAGCTGCCTCCTTACCTCACCCCTTTCGTTGTCATGGAAGATGCCTGGCGTGGCCACTGTATCCTAGAAGACGCCTGGCGTGGCCACTGCAGCATAGCTGATACCCTACAGTGTCTGCTTCTCTGCTGCCGCCTCTTCTTGTTCTCCATTCTTCGTTCATGATGGAGGTTTAGCTAGCTGGAGCTGGAAGGGCTTTGTAGTCTACTGATTGTCCTGATTGTTATGGCTTCCATCTAGGAGCAGGCAGGATGTGAGTGACTCTGGGGAGTGTGTCCAGCACATACTAAGAGTACCCTGGCTCGTCCTTCAGAAGTGTTCACTCGTTGGCAGGCTGGTCGCATCATCAGAAACAGCCAAAGGCCCAAAGGACAGGGTACCATCTCCAGACAGGACTCCCCAGGGACCAAACACAACCTTTCTTCCTTCCTCCCTCTGAGTGTTAGAGTAGAAAGTTCCTTGTCAAGAGAATAGACTCCTGGCCTGGGACGAGCCTAACTTTCCAGTTAGGCTGCTCCAATCACCTTGGCTAAAGGTCCACCCTAGGAAGACGGGCTCACCCTAAGCCATGGGTGGACTTATTAGTTCTTCAATGAGATGCTGGACTGTCTCTTCCCAGAATCTCCTTCCCTGGTGCAGAAGCTTACAGCCATGTTGAGCTTCACAAGTCTGCTCACTTTGGCTCCCCTTTTCTTCTTACATGCTTTCCTTACCACTTTGGTCTTTCCCCCCAACTCTTTCTCCAAAGTTTCCTCTCTGGCATGTGACCACTTGCCAGCCGTGTGTCTAACCCCAAGCTAGGTTCATAGTGTGGCTTTTGAGGTGTTCATAGTTTTCCTGCCCTTGGGTTTCTCTTTTAAATTCTAATGAAGTTGTCCTTGTGATTTCATTTGAGTCCATCCTAAAAGTCTTTCATTAGAGTAAGAATCGCAAAAGGAGACCCCAGTTCCCCCTGTATCATGAGTGAGGGCCCTCAATTTTTGATACTGGAGTTTGAGTTGTTTTACTTCAGGGCTGGTGACTGTCACGCTGTTCACATGCTCTGTGGCTCTTAAGAATCTCTGGGAATGTTTCTTCCACTTCCGTCCCCTACACTTGCCATGCCAGTGAGTGTGTGTGGTCACCAACTTCTGCCATTCCTCCTGACTGCCACTGCTCCTATGTGATCCTGGAGAAGAAAGTTCCAGAGACCAACGAGTCTAGTGCTATAGTCCTGGCCGGTGTTGTGGGAGTATTCACCAGAGAAAACTGCTCAAACATGGGTCAAGCCAATAGAAAGTATTAGCTGAGCAGTGACTACACTGAGTGTTTGAGACCTTAGTGCAGCTCCGAGCCTTTCTCAGGGTGAGCTTTCAAGCACAAAAACCACATTGGGGATGCCCTGCTTCGGTTAACAAGAACAGTTAACAAGAACAGCCAGAAGCAGAACTACAGAAGCTAAGAAGCAAGGTTGGTGCATTTAGACTTTCCCAGAACTATGGACTTTGATGGATTACGTCTTTGTTTTAGTTTAGGCAGGTGGTGTTGTCTATGTGCTGAGTTTTATGGCCTGAATGGTACTTCCATCATGGAGTGAGTTATGCTAAGGTCTGGGGCCCTGTTACAGCCAGCTCTAGAATTGCACCCATTGACTTGGCTACATCTTGTCTTTCCTTGAGCCACAAGGCTTTCTCCTGGTCAGCTCAGTCCTGGAAGCTCTCATGGGCCTCAAGGTCCTGTCCAACCTTCAGACTGGGTAGTTCCAGGAACTCATTGAACCCCCTCTCTCCTCAGCTCCCATACAGTTCTTGGGGCCGGCAGAGGCTGTTACATTTCATGATGGGATCATGCACTTGTCTCAGCCATGCTTTCTACTGAAAGCACCTTGAGTGGAGAGTTCTAGAAATCAGCCATTGACCATCTTTATCCACCCAAGAAGCTCAGACTTTCATAAAGTTCATCCGCTTGCAGAAGGTTGTGAAGCCAGATGTGGTGGCACACACTAACAATCCCAGCACTTATGAGGTGGAGGCAGGAGGATCAGGAATTCAAGGTCATCTTTGGCTACATAGTGAATTGGAACCCAGTCAGGGCTACATGGCATCCTTTAAAAAAAAGAGAGAGAGAGAGAGAGAGAGAGAGAGAGAGAGAGAGAGAGAGAGAACCAAGACAGTGTCTAAAAATTATTCAGACCCACTTGGAAATCCATTATGGCTGGCATTTAAAGAAATGATTACTTTGCTGATTATGTGGGTAATACATGCTCACTGCCAGGAATTAAGAGAACACAAAAAGAGTATGTTAAAAGAAATAAAATCTCTTAGGATCTTACCTCTCAGAAATATTATTAGCATTTAATGTGCTACCAGTTTGTGTGTGTGTGTGTGTGTGTGTGTGTGTGTGTGTGTGTGTGTGTGTACAACCATTTATAAAATTACTTGGTACTTTATCTACAATTTTGCATCTTCTTTTTCTCACTTCACACAAGCAGACATTGCCTCTTGCCAGCATCTCATTGTCAAAAACACCACGTTAATGACTACCTAGTATGTCGTTGTCTGGGTGGGCCAGCAGCATTCATGCAGTCAGACCTGCTGGCAGGTGTCTAGGTGGCTTTCTATTTTCACCATTACAATTGCTGGGATAGAGAGTATTTGTGTCCAGGAAATCTTTATCCGAATTTCCGATCATTTCCTCAGAAGAGATTCTAAGAGAAAACATGATGGTGTCTCAATCTGCCTGTATAGCAGCTGCTAAGATGTCAGCAGAGGTTGGCTGTGTTGGCAGGATATGAGGTCTCCTAAGGCCTCTGAGGGAGAATCTTCATTCATGAGGAGATGCAAAGGGACCTCTAAGCCTCCCTAGGAGACTCCCCACAATCACCTGGGTCTGTGCCATGCAAAGCAGCTCTCCCTTCCCCTGCCTCCGTTCATAATTAACTTAGAACTAAAGCATGTTTAATGAACCTGGGAAACTCTTCCCACCATCTGCCCGTGGTTTTATAGGAGAGAGATGGGAGTTGGTTTTCTCCGAGCTCCCTCTTTTTGATGGCGCTCATTTCCAGTGTCTTGGTCCTCCTGAGGATGAAGTAGGATACCCTGTCTTCCTAGGGCTCACCCTTGGAGAGGCAGAGGCAGGTGGTAGATAGGGTCAGAGGTCTCGAAGAATTCCACCTGGAGGTAGGTGAGGTCCAGCAAAGGCAGAACTTCACACACACACACACACACACACACACACACACACACACACACACACACACATACACAGGCACATGTGCACAGAGGAGTCTGGGAACACCTGCTGTCATGCTTTACAGGAATCATTCCCACCGTCTGAGAGCCTGGTTTTTATCAGATGGGTAAGTTGCCTGAGCCTCCCAGTTGCGAGGTTCTGGGACCTGTGACTGTTGATAGTGACCCTAGGCAGTGGGCAGGAGCAGTTTTCGTGGACCAGGACAAAGTGAATGAGAGTGAGCTCCACGTAAGCAGGACCGGCCCACCTGGCTGCAAAGCTGACCTCATGTAAAGGGCAGAAAGTGCAGTTTCAGGGGCTCTGGGCCTGCATTCCAAAACTGCCAGGCTGGAAACGGCTCTTCTTTAAGATGTGAGAGATTTGCTGGCTGAGGCTTGCCTTCAGCCATCTTCCATCCATCTCTCGAGACTGCCTGGAAGGCCAAGCAATCTTGGGGGACAAATGAGGAATCCGAAGAGATTCCTCCAGGGTGGCATCTGTTAAACCCGAAGTAGGGCTCAGCTCTACCAATGTCAGATTAATCGAGAGGCAAGGGATGCAATGAAGGGACCCTGGGGTTCTGTACACCATGCTGCAGCCTCTCCTGTACCAGAACTCCCCGCAAATCACCTGGCCGACTGGTCTCTGAAATACAGCGGTAATAAGTGTAGAGAGCTTTTTTATTTTTATTTTTTTTCTATTAAGGGTATGGCCTACAGAATGAGAAAATAAATCAATGGAGAATGATGAGAGTACAAGACGGCTTCATTCTAGGAGCTTTGAGGAGCAAGAGAAACTCAAAAAAAAAAAATGTTTCAGTCATTTGCTTTCAAAAAACCAAGATGGGGAACCTGCAATTCTCCATAAATACAGCAGAGAATGGAAATGCTGCTGGGCTCCTGGTTCCAGGGTTTCTTATGCAGCCAGTTAGCGGAGAGAGGCCAGAGGTGAGGGAGAAGGGGGCTCAGGGCGCAGGGAGGGGCGGCCATTGAGTTCGGCACTGCGAGCAGAGGACAGTCAGAACTGGGAAAAGACAGAGCACAGGGTGAAAGATTTGCATTCAAAGAAGCACAAAATTACAGTGGAAAGAGAGAGAGAGAAGCAGACATCCAAAGCATAAAGAACTCAGCCAGCCGCTGTGTATGGAGGGGGCTGAAGACACCAGAGCCAGAGAGGATGTGAGAGCTGGAAAAGCGATTTGAGAAAGATCACCTAAGACTGATTTTTTTCTGTAAGAGACAAACATTATTAAAGTTATCTCTTTTTTTCTCGTAATTTGAACTTAAAAATGTCTTTTTTTTTTTTTTTTGAGACTGCCTTTCACACAGCCCAGGCAATCCTCAGACTCTCTATGTAGCTGAGACAGTCCCTGAATTCCTGATCCTGCCTCCCTATCCCAAATGCTAGGATCACAGATGTGTGCCATTACACCCCACACATGAATTGTATGCACATGTGTGTGGTGGCTGCAAGTGCACACATTTAAGAGGGTGTGTGGAGGCCAGAGGACAACCACGGGTGTCTTTCTTAGTGTACCATCCACCTCTTGTTTTGCGACATGGTCTTTCACTGACCTGGAGCCAAACAAGCTAGGCGGGCTAGCCTGTGCTCCCTATTCCCTGGAATCTTCCTGTTTCCATCTCCCTAGCATCTGGGTTGCAGGTGGGAGCCTGTAGTCCCTGGATTTTTGGGGGGTTGGGGGCTTTTTTTCATTTGTTTGCTTGTTTGTTTGTTTTCTTTTGAGACAGAGTCTCACTTTTTGCTCTGACTGTAGACCAGGCTGGCCTCACAGGATCCATTCACCTTCCTCTGCCCCCCAAGTGCTGGGACTAAATGCATGCCCTCCACGCCCATCCCTGTACCTGGCTTTTCTATGTGGATTCTGAGATGGAACTCAATTCTTTATGCTTGCAAGCTAACCACTTTACCGGATGAGCTATTTCCTCAACCCTAGAATTACTATTCAGGATGTTTTTACATCCCTGCAACTTTGAGAAGCATGGGCCTCCTTAGAAATCTGTTGTCCTCTTCTGACACCTTGAAGATGCTTGGTTTGCAGCCTGAGCAGGAGCCTCCCACCTTGTGCCTCAGCCTCCCAGGAGACCTCTTCAGATTTTCAAGGTCCTGTTGTTTCCAAGGCTGCTGACCTGGGCGGTTCCCCGTCACCACCACGAAATATGACGAAATGGATGCTTAATTCTGTCCCCACCTCAAGATGAGACCCGCTGCTTTCAGAGACCAGCAGTTTGAAGTCAGGATGATCCAAGTGGGACCAGAGTCAACTGTTCAGCTCCTCTGGGTGACAATAGACTAATGACTCACAACTAAGATGGCAGTGGGTGTGTCCATTGTGCGAAAGGAACCAGTGCCAGGCATTACAGCCACCTCATTCATGTCTAGTAGCAGCTTCTCAGCTCTGCCCTGAACTGTCACACCTTGCTATCTGGGACTTCTGTGTGTCATCCTGACTCTCCCTCATCCATCCACTGAAGGTCCTAATTCAACAGCACTCCGCTCTGCTGGGGTCCTTCTTCCTTGCTTTGGCTACCACACTGCTGATACATCTCCAAGAGCTCTTTAGCACAGTCCTTGAGAAGGGACTTTCTCAGCCTCACACAGTCATTTCGAGCTGAGCCGTGCTGTGTGGGGGAGGCTGCTCTGCCATACAGAAGATTGAAGGGCGTCCCTCGCCTCTACCTCCTAAGTGCCAGCAGCCCAGGTATGACTACTAAAAATGTCTACAGTCATTGCTAAATGTCCCCGGGAGGCAAAAAAAAAAAAAATCACACCCAGGGACACAGTGTTAGATTGAGTTGTTTGGGTGTGTTCTCCATATCCTCCTTGCTAGAGTCTCTGCTACAGAGAAGGGACCTAGATTCTGCAGCTGCTGTGACCATGCCCATGGCTGGACAGACAATGAATGGGTCATGCCCTCATGGCCCTGTTGGTCATTGAAATGGAAGCATCCTGGAACCTCAGCTCTGTAGCTGGAGCCAAAGCTCTCCTGAATGGCAATGGAGGGCATTCATCAGGAATATGGAAGGAAATCTCCATATTCAAGCCCACACAGGTGAGCACACCCATACACACATGTGCACACATGCATAACACACACACACACACACACACATTTCAATCACCTCCCCACCCCCAACTTCAGACAACCACTAATCTAATCTACTCTCTCTCTTCCTTCCTTTGCTAATTCTGGACACAAATACAAATGGGTTTCTAATTTATGTGTTTTTGTGTTTAGATCTTTCCCTAAATCTAATATTTTCTAAGTTTACCCTTGTAATATCAGGACTTTGACCCCATCTCCATTTTTTTAGTACTTCAGTACTTTTTATGGCCAAGTAATATTTTGTTTTATGAATATGCAACACTTTATTCACAAGAGAGTGGGTGTTTAGATTGTCAATTTTAAATAATTGTACTGTGTTCATTGACATGAGAGCTTTATAGTGAGTATAGATGTCCCCTTCTCATAGTTATAGACCCAGGAATGGATTCTTTTGCTCATCCTTAATGCCATGTAAAAAGTTTTCAGTTTTCCATAGTGGCTGCCTCACTGGCATCTCCGCAGAAGGATATGAGGACTGCAGTTTGCTATGTTCTTGTCTGTACTTTAATCGCTTTCTATTATATAGGGACTGGTATTTCATATGGATATGCCCTGCATTACAGAAGAGGAAATTATGGCTAACAGAGGTGAAGTTCCCTGCCAGCATTTGCTCATAGCTGGAGGTGAAGCCAAACTTCCCAGCAGTGCCTCTCCACTACAGATCTGCGTTGTTTCTTACAGCAGGCAGCTTCCACCTGAGCGGATAGTCAGTGCCTGTTGCATTTCTGAAGTTGCACAGGTTCCCAGCAGTGATGATCCAGCAGCTATAGCCTGTCCACCTACTTATCATCCCCTCTCCCTGTCAGCCTGGAGCTGGGGCCCAGTGATGGGCCTACTGTGTGCCTGGCCCAGAGCCAGGAGACTGAGGAAGGCCTGGTGCCTGTTTTCCAAGCTGCCCTAACTTCTCAACATGTACCAAAAAGAAGGTGAACCTGCACCTATTGGTTGGATTGACAGTGTCCAGAGAGTCAAAAGCTGCTGAGAGATTGGGGGTGGAGGATGGACAGGGACCCCAGGCCAAAGTAAGAGGATCGGTGCCAAATCAAAGTGCATGAACAGAAAGAGACAGCAGAGCTGGAGGAGTGGTCGAGCTGATTTCTTTCTGCTGCTGTTGTTTGAAGCAGGGTCTCTCTATGTAACCCAGGCTGGTCTGGAATGCCTCATCTTCCTGCCTCAGCCTCCAAGTACTGGGGTTACAACATGGACTACTTGCCCTTCTGGCTGGCCTGGTTCTGGGGCTGGGGTTTACTAAGTATCTAAGGAGAGATTAAGGGGCAGAATCAAAGAAAGAGTGAGGAGGGAGAGGAGAGGGAGGAGGAAAAGAGAGGAGAGGAGGGGATATGGGAGAGGGAAGGAGGCCCTGCCGGTCAATGAAACAGCTCCAGGCACACATCTTTCAGAGTCCACACATTACAGAGTGGGGCCCCTTGTGTTACAAGGTCAGCATTGGTGTTCTCATTGTCCAGACAAGGAAACAGAGGCTCAGAGAGATGGAAGTATCTGATATTCTGAGGACGCACAGCTTGAAATCTGTATGACTTTGAGGCCTGTTCCCTAGTAACTGAGGGATGCTGTGTCAGGGGGTGGACAACTCATCAGGGCTACTGAAGGTGGCACACTGGGTGGCTTTCCTTGGAAAGTGCAGAGTTTGGGAACTGGAAAGGTGTGGGGGGGGGTGGGCTGCAGTGATTTCAGACTGTGGGGGTGGGAGGCTTTACACTTCCATTTCCTCTCAGCTGCTGCTGTGTGCTTATTTGTTTATTCTTTTTTTTTTAAACAAGAAAAAAATGTCAATGAATTTTTAATGCAGTTGAGCTTGAATGTTTGACCAGTGACTCAGAAAGACCTGGGAGTGATAAAGCCCACACAGTAGACAGGACACTGCCGGTCCCTATTACACACACAGCTTGCCTCCCTGTCCCCTTCCTCCCGCTCCCCTGATTCTTCCTTTGGTAGTTTAAATGAGAATTATCCCCCACAGGCGCCTGTATTTGGACACTTGGTTCTTAGTTGGTGGTGCTATTTTGGGGAGGTTGTGGAACCTTAGGAGGCAGAGCCTTTCTAGAGGAAGTGCATCACTGGAAGCGGGCTTTGAGTGTCTATAGCCTCATCTTACTTCCGGTGTGCTCTTTCTGCATCCTGCTTGCAGTTGAAGATGGGAACCATCAGATTTTTATTCCAGCATGCCTTCCTGCTGCCATGCCTTCTGTCTTAGTTAGGGTTTACGATTGCTGTGAAGAGATATCATGACCACAGCAACTTTTATAAAGAAAACATTTAATTGAGAGTGACTTGCTTACAGTTTCAGAGGCTCAGTCCATTATCGTCATGACAGGGGGCATGGCGGTGTGCAGGCAGATGTGATGCTGGAGCTGAGAGTGCTACATCTTGACTCAGAGGCAACGGGAAATCAAGTGACGATCACACTGAGTTAAGCTTGAGAAAAAGACCTCAGAGCCTGCCCCCACAGTGACACACTTCCAACAGAAGGTGTGGCCCAGATTAAAGGTGTGCCCTCCAGCCTCAAGGTCTAGATTAAAGGCATATGTTACCCAGCCTCCTCCAACAAGACCACACTTCCTCCAACAAGGCCACACCTCCTAATAGTGCCACTCCCTATGAGTTTATGGGGGCCGTTTACATTCAAACTACCACACCTTCCTGCCATGATGGACTCTGATCCTCCTAATAGGGCCACTCCTCTAGAGACCGAACATTCAAATCTATGAACCTAGGGGGGCCATTCTCACTCAAGACACTTGAAGGAAAATGGGTTTATTTTGCGTTTGATGATTAAGTCCATTGAGATGAGAGTCTGACAGGAGCAGGAGGCAGCTGGCCACTTCGTGTTCACAGTCGGGAAGCAGAAAGACGGGAATGCTTTCCCATGTTTACTCCATCCAGGCCTCCAGCCCAAGGGATGGCGCCGCCCACATCTGTGGTAGGTCTTTCCTCCTCAATTAAACCTCTCTGGAAAAGCCCACACAACCAAGGTCTGTCTCCTAGAGGATTTGTACCCCCATCAAGTTGACAATCAAGATCACCCACCCCGTTTCCCCTCCCGCCCCATCACCCTTACACACGGCTTCCACCCCGTGGTCACCTCGCAGTCCAAAATGGCTCCTAGACCTCCCGCCATCATATCTGATTCCCATCGTGCAAAAGGAAAAAGGACAACATATATGAGGAGTCTTTCAGGGGAGCAGATTGGAAGCTGGCTCCAAATGTTGCTATTCATGCCTCCTTTGCCATCCCTAGCAACAAGAGGCTGTAAGAATCGGTCTTTATTCTCAGTGTCCCTCACCCTTCGAAGACAAAGAAGTACTTTTTTTTTTTTTTTTTTTTTAAGTAGAAACTGGCTAGGGCCACCAGAAGACTAAGTTTCCAGGGAGGACTGATGACTGGCTGCTGGGGCAGGTGGGTGTCCCTGAGTGAGTGGGGGTAGGTTGGTCTTGAAGAAATGGGTGTTGGAGTAGAGTACAGATATGGGGAAGGGGTGCTCTGGAAAGTAGGACTGTGAGCAGAGAGGACCAAGGCAGAATGAAGAGAGTAGGTGAAGTGGTCTAGTCTAGAGCACCCCGGGGGGGTATCTGAGGATAAAACATCCTCTGGGAAAGACAAAAAGAATAACATGATAACCGGCTGGGGACCTCGGGTGGCATACTGCCCTGCCATCTTAGCCTCCGGAAGTCTGCTTCCTGCCTCACTTCCTCTGCTCTCACCCCATAACCTTCTGCCAAGGCTGCCATGGCTGGGGAAGTCCTCTGGCCTTGTTTGGACCCCAAACATAGCTCACACCTTCCAAGCTTTCCTTGTATGAGCCTGTCCTAGGTAGCATGGCATTGTTTCCTCTACAATCTACTCAGGACACCTGTCCCTGCACTTACTGTCCTTGAAGCTGCAGACACCAACCTCTGCAGGTGGCCTTGGCTTTTGACTTTTTTTAGCAACAGCTAGATCCCAGGCTCTTGCTCTCCTGGATCTGAGGATCCCAGGTCATTGTCATATTCCAGTTTCATGGTGGTACCAGGCCAGCAGGGCACCTTGACCTTGCTTGGGAAGGGAGAGAGGAACAGGCCAGCCTAACCCTTATTAAGATTAGCTAAGTCACAAAATCCATCCTCCTCTATTTCTTCAATCCACATCCAGTCTTTCATGACTCACAGACCAGATGTAAATGTGTTGGGTCAGAGCCAGGGATAAGCCAAGGATGTCTGCTACCCAGATGATCTAGTAATTTCCTTTAAGATCTGTGGGCTTTTCATACCTAGATTCTTAGCCTTGAGCCCTCAGGTGACATTCCAACACAGAAGGGCCAGTTCCCACAGAGCCAGTGGCTCACTCTGTCACATCTGTTGACAGCTAGCTGTGTGACATCAGGCCTCTGCCAGGAGACAGTTTCACGGATGAGAAATGAGGCCAGGAGAAGGGGAGCAAGGTCAGGGAAGCACGCATATGAGGCTGAGCTCCAGAGCCATGGAAAGGGCGCTGTGGCCTCCCTGTGCTTTTGAAACGATGATCTCAGGCAAGAATGAGCTGGGTTGGAATAAGGGGGAAAGTTGGCTAGTAGAGTGAGTGCCCTGGGGAGTGGGTAGGGTAGAGTGGAGACAAAGGAATAGAGAAAGGGAGGAGGCTCAGTGGACGGTTGGAAGAGCGCTCTGCAGCTTGTCGAGGACCCTCACAAATGCCTGCATCTGTGCCATGAAATGAGCCAGATGCTCTCACACCCATTTTGTAACTGAGAGGACTGAGGTCCTAGCAGGTGATCTGTGGGTGAGTCTCTCAGCCTCTTGTCTGAACAACTTGAAGAGCATACTTGCCTCCTGTGACACTCTTTGCAGGTAACAGCTAATCTGTCCTATTTCTGGGTTGAGTGGGGGATACCCCAGAGGGAAGCCATGAGCCACTTTGAGACATAGTGACAGGACCCCTAGCCACCCTCGAGACTTCCTTTCTGTGACCTTCACCCCTGCATTCTCGTTCCTAATCCTATCTTCCTTCCCTGCATCTTTCTATCCTCTCTTCCCTGCCTTTCTTTATTCCATTGTTGTTAATTCCTTCTTCCCTGTTGTTCCTCTCTCAGTTCTGTGAGAGTCCTGGGGGCCAGAGACAGCTGACACCTCTCCACCTCCTCCCTGTGATGTAGGCCAATAGCCAGACCTCCAAATTGCTTTGACATCCACTAAGGAGCACATTCCAGAAATATCCACTGTTTCCTTAGGTCCTCTGCAGGATGCGGTCAGAGCATCTGGTTTTTCCTGGAGGGGGAGAGATGCTTCTCTGGTGAACACTACCCCCCCACACACACACACATACCATGAACACTCTGCCTGCTGCTTCTCCTGAGCCACAGCCCACATGGCCTCCTTTTTATTAAAAGCAAAGAGAAGGAGACAGAGAGAGAAATTTTAGCAATATTATTGCGTCCTGCCCCTGGCTTCACAGAAGATAATCAAGAAAGAGACTGGGAGAGCTGGCTCCGTGGCCAAGGCTGCTATTAGTGAAAGATTATTTGTTCATCAGCCTGTAAGAGTTCCCAGCCTTGGCCCAGGTAATTACCAGCTCAGGTGGCCTGCCAGGTCGGACAGAGCCCGGGGGAGGGCAGGCTGTCATTTCCAACTCACTGGCCTCCATTCTCTGCTTGGCCAAGAGGTGCCAGTGGAAGGTTAATGAAGGGTTAATTAAGACTCAGAGATTTGCTCAATGGATAAGTCATGGCTGCATAGCAGCGCAAAGGCTGAGTCTATAAAAGGTTGATGCTTCCAAGAGCCAATTCAGCTCTGCGTAGATTACCCAGGATCCCCTCTCCCCAGCACGTGCGTGCTATCTCTAGACCAGGTGCAGGCTAGGTTCATTGTTGGTTCCAGAGGCAAGCAAGCAGGCAAGGAGTGGGTGGCTCTTTGATGAGCCTCTAGGACGTAAGTCTCCCACTCACCGTGGGCTCCAGTCTTACTAGCTACTTGCCTGCTCTATCCTTGGGACAGTCACCTCCTTTGGCTTTCTTTTATTTTTATTTTCTTTTATTTCTTTTATTTTTAGGTGTGTGTGTGTGTGTGTGTGTGTGTGTGTGTGTGTGTGTGTATGAATGCACACATGAGCGTAGGGGTTCTTGGAAGTCAGAAGAGGGCATTGGATCCCATGAAGCTGGAGTTACAGGCAGTTGTGAACCACTTGGCGTCGGTGCCAGAGACCAAAGGTCCTGTGTGTGTTCTTAACCACTGAGTCACCTCTCCAGCCCCATAGACAACATTATAAACTATGTTCCCAGCAGGCATTCTGATGTGTGCCCTCCACTGACATCACTCAAGTCTGTTGGTACTTCAGAGGTGCAGCTGAATGTCATCCTGGTGCCTCCTTCAGGACACAGACACCTCCTTCAGGTTCTTACTTCAGCTGCTTCTGAGAGAGGTGGCAGATGAAGACTCTCAGCTAGGTGTGTTCCCAGGGATTGGCTTAGTTAGTCGGTCATCCTCCATCCCCAAACCACCCCACCTCCTCCAGAAAGGGCATTTGCCATTCATCCCTTTGCCTCAGAGAAGGGGAGTCGTCACAGCATCGCTCCATTCAGAAGCTGAGTCCCTCACTGAAGCTTCATGCAGTTCAACCGCTCTGTCTGCCTCATCCCACATCCTTCACTTTTCTCCTGGCCCCCACCCTCTGGAGTTGGTGCCAAAAGCATCCTCCATAAATTTGCTGCTTGTAGATTTTCACTTCAGTCTGTTTCCCAGGCAACCAACCTAACCTAAGGAGAGGAGAGAGGGAGAGAAAGAGAGAAAGAGAGAGAGCCCTAGCTCTGATGACCACTAGAAGCCATGCACCCATTCATCCAGCAAAGGTTCAATAGTGGTATGTGGAGACACTGGTCTAGAAGGGTTTCTAGGTGGTCCTGAAGCTGGAAAATATGCAAAAGAGAAGAAGAGGCCCGGATGTAGTAGCATCATTGTGGGCCTTATGAGTGATCATTGCTCTGTCTCTGTTGTTGAGTAATAGCCATGGCAAAGACACAGTAGCCAACTAACTAGGTTTCTGAAATTACTGGGCAGTGCCAATATACTAATTCCAGGTCTGGACCAGCACTGCCCGACCTTTAAAGTGATTGTTGCTGCCTGAAAATTATGTCTTGTCCCTGCCACATGCTATATCCCACTGGCACCACAACCTAAAGTGATGCCCATCTCTCCTCCCAAAAAAATCCCATCAAACAAGGGTTAGCTTCATGTTGTGATCCACAGCTTTTGTTCAGAGCTCATCACTTCACCCCATCTGTGTGTTTTCTTTGCACCCACCTTGCATCTTCTCTGAATGGTCCCTAAGGTCTCAACTGATTCCCCTACCATTATCCCACAAATAGATCTCTGTGTACTAAAGGTCTTGACTTCCACAACTGATGGCTGTCCTCAGCCTTGGCCTTCTTCCCACATGGCCTTTATCCATGAATCATACCACACCAGGGACTGCCTAGCTCATCCCAGCCTATCCCCTTGCTCTACCACTGCAACATATGGTCAAGTGTGCTGCTAGCCTATAACTTCATGGTTACAGACCAGAGTCAGTACTATTGAGAAGGGGGCCAATAGCTCTCCGGGGATTGTGACTCTGTTAGGTACATGACTTGGATGGTCTTTCATCCTGAGCACATCTGAAGATGCTGTTATTGTTGCTTCCATTCCAGGCCACTTCACCCAACATAGCCTGGCTTCTGCCTCCTAGGTCGTCTCCAAGAGAAAAGGCAGGCTTGAAGGGTCAGAGTCCTCAGAGAATCATCTTTAAGAAAGTCAGAAAAGAAGCTGGGTGTGTTGTGACATGCCTGTAATCACAGCACTTGGGAGGCTGAGGCAGGAGGATTGCAATTGTCTAAGCTGCTTAGAAAGACTCTTTCTTTAAAAAAAAAAAAAAAAAAAAAAAAGAATCCAGAAATCCAGAGACAGGAAACAGAAATGGCCTAGGAACATGGGGAAGAAAAAAGGGGGGTGACGCTGTCCAAGGTGCTGAACAGCAATGCTCAGAAGTGACTCTCTTGACTTACTACTGCGAGCTTAGCGCTTAGCTGTGGCTATGAGGAATTCAAAGGATGTGGGAACCTGGCTTCTGCCACTACAGGCCTTTCTGGCAATGTGAGTACAGTAAGAAACCTACAGGAGAATATGCAGGAACCATCTTGATAGTCCAAATAGTGATGGACTTCAGAAACCCTCACAGAAGAGAGTTCTGTGGTCTTGAAAAGGGCAGGCCCCATTCTAGGGTGTAGGCACTTTGAAGGAAAAAAAAGAAAGAAAGAAAGAAAGAAAGAAAGAAAGAAAGAAAGAAAGAAAGAAAGAAAGAAAGGAAGAAAGGAAGGAAGAAAGAAAAAGAAAGAAAGAAAGAAAGAAAAAGAGAGAGAGAAAGTCCCACCACTTTATAATTAAATGCAATTTCTTTACTCTTTATCCCATCATTTTTATTTTAATTTTTATTTATTTAGACTTATTTTATTTTGTTCATATAAACATTTGCTAACTTGTATGTGTGTACACCAATGTCTAGGGCTGGTGGAGGTCAGAAGAAGGCACCAGATCCCCCAAGGAACTGGTTGTGAGCTACCATATGGGTGCTGGGAACTGAACACTGGTCTCTGGAAGAGCAGCCAATATTCTCAACTGCTGAGCCATCTCTCCAGTCCCATTTTTATCTCATTTTTTTTTTACAAGCATAGAAAGCCTAAAGGTCTTGGTATAAAACTAGCTGGTTTAAATGCAGTAGCTTAAATATAAATGCTAATGCTATGTTTGAAATGCAAGCATGAAACTGGATTCTAGTTAAGTCTTTTTAAAAGGGTTGGTGAGCAGTTTTTGCCTGAGCATCCCAGACCCAGATCATTTGGCCACAGTCTCTGTTCCTTGCTTATCATAATCACACCCAGCTGTCCCTGTGAGCAGGAACTTAAGGCCCCAGGATGTGCAGACAGTGCCCTGGCATATCCACCCCTGATGGGAGTGTGATCCCTCCTCAGTGCCCTTCTGCCCTCAGCACTCTGGGGACTTGGGCATGTTGGGACATTGTTGTTCTCTCCCCCTCCTCTGCTCCCTGTACCCGCTTTTCTTCACCTTGAATGAAGAGGGCTGCGACTTTGAGCTTCCCCTCCAACTAAGGATCGTGGGTGGCCTCAGGAGGAGGTGGTGCTCAGGTGTCTTCATCCAGACTCTGTAGTTTTGTGGTAATCTGCTCACTCACAGAGGAAAGGAACTGTTTCAGTTCCGGCTTTAGAATTGGAACAATTACTATACATCAGGCCAGGACACCGATCCCTAACTACTTTGCTCTATGATAGAGAGGTAGGTCACACGTCTATGGTTCTCAGTTTCTCTTTAAAATAAAAAGAATTAGATGGATGATCAAGCTGATGGCTGCAGATTCACTCCATCTCATAACTGTTCCGTGTTGCCTGGGTCTTGACAGACGCTGGGGAAATATGTACCCCCATGCAGTGTCTGCAGCCTTGCCCTGCCGAGAACGAATGTTCAGTACATTCTCCATTCACATTCTTGTTCCCATTTGGAGACTTGTTCTCATCTATGAAGTTGGCCTAGGCAGCATGGACTCTAAACACACCCCTTGTCCTCTCCCCCAAGACCTTAACCACAGTTGGCCTTTGTTGTTGCTTTATTTTTGATTTTTGTTTTTGTTTTTGTTTTTTCAAGACAGGGTTTCTCTGTGTAATACCTCTGACTGTCCTAGAACTTGCTCTGTAAACCAGGATGGCCTCTAACTCACAGAGATCCGCCTGCCTCTGCCTCCTGAGTGCTGGGATTACAGGCACGTGCCACCACCTGGCCAATTTCTTTTTTTTTAAACATAATTTTTTATTGATTCTTTGGGAATTTCACATGATGCACCCAATCCTACTCATTTCCCAGTCCTTCCCTATCTGCCTTCTAACCTTGTAACCTCCTCTCCAAAAGAAAATTTAAAAAAAAAATTAAGATAAAGAATAGTACGTTTTGCCGACGCTTTTGGAAAAAACCCGCTCCTCTATCAATCGCAGCCTTCTCTTGCACCAGTCATGGCGTCACTGCACTTATACCCATCTGCTCCTCTGTTTTCCCTGCCTCTCCACCACATATTCACTTGTCATGGTGGCATTGGGTGCTACAACGTGCCACACAGTACACCCTTCTGCCCAATCAGTTTTCATTGCTATGAGTCTTTGGTCTGGTTCAGAGCCTCTGGTTTCTGCTATACCATCAATACTGGACCCTCATCAAGACCCCTCTCAGAAATCCTGCCATTGCCCAGAGTCATGGAAATCCTGTGGCTGTGGTTCCACAGGACCCGCCCCTTCATACACTCCAGCAGCTCATAGATAGGGTAGGTGTCGGGGTATGTCAACTCAAGGCCCTGGATCTGGGCCTGGGTGGTAGGGGAGTTGGTCAACTTGGGTCTCCACAGGACCTCCCCTCACTCCATGCGGCAGCTGGTGAGGTGCAGGGCCAGTTTGCCTGCACCATCAGGGCCAGTTCTCCCACACCCATGCCATGGGGCCAGCTGGTGGGGCCAGCTCACTTGTGCCCATGCTACTGCTTATGCCCCTGTGCAGCTGCTGGTGAAGGCAGGGTCAGCTCTCCCAGACCCATGCCATGAGGGGTGGGGTCAGCTCTCCTGAGTGTGGTGGCCAGAGTTGGGGGCAGCTCAGCACAGTGCTTGGACATCAACATGGCCTTAGGTGGCAGCCCAGACTACAGAAATACACATGGCTTTTGGTGAAAATATGAGCCTCAGACATCAACACAGGCCCTGACTGCAATAGGACCATGGACCCAGATATGGGCCCCAGTGGCAGCATGGACCTGGATGCCACCATGGCCTCTGGTGACAGAGCCAGTCACTCAAATCAGTATGGCCCCCTGGCAGCAACACAGCCCTCAGACATCCACATGGTCTCAGCCCAGACCATAGACATCTATATGGCCTTTGGTGGTAACTCAAGTCATGGACATCAACACAGACCCCAGTTGCAGTAGGGCCATGGACCCAGACATGGCCCTTGGTGGCAGCCGGATTGGACATCACCATGGCCTCAGGTGGTTACACAGGCTCCTCACATCCACCTATTCCTTGCCGCCATTGCATCTCTAGTTTCACCTCTCTTCACAGTGCACAAACCACTCGGCTTTGCTTTTTCCCCATCTTTCCATCCTGTGCTCCATCTTTCCACCCCGTACTCCATCTTTCCCACCTCTCCACTCTGTACTCCATCTTTCCCACCTCTCCACCACATATCTGCTCACTGTAGTGGTGCCCTCTGTGGGGCCCCAGGGTGGGTGCTTGGGTGGCTTCTGGCCACTCCCCAGTCGCCTTCAATTTCTATTGACTCCCAAGGAGGATACACGGCATAATTGTCTTACCACCTTAAGAGAAGATGGAACAGATTTTCGCTCTTCCAAATAAATTGTCACCACTAGGCTTCATTCAATCACCCAAAGAATGGGTGATTCCAAAAGGAGGTTCATGTGGAGGGGAAGGTGGTAAAATAAGACATCACCTCTGGGGCTAGGGATGTAGCTCAGTTGGTAGAGTGCTTGCCTGGCTCCATCCCCAGTACCACATAAACAAGGAGTAGGGGCACATGCTTGTAATCCCAGCATTCAGGAGGATCAGAAGTTCAAGGTTAGCCTCAGCTACATAGTGAGCTCAAGGCCAGCCTGGGCTACATTAGTCCCTGTCTTAAAAAAAGAAAAAGGAAAAGAAGACATCAACTCCAAAATAGCAGATGGAACGATTGCCCAAGAAGGTTTGCTGATATGCTTGTAGATGAAGCACTGAGGGATGATGGGTAGGGCTATGAAAGAGCCACGCACTGCAAAGGCAGCTGCAGAGATTGGGAAGTTGACTGTCTGGGAGCTCAAGCGAGCTCCGGGGGCCAGGACGGAGCAGGTGAGAAATGTTTGGTGATGCAGGACTGTGCGCTGGTTGATGACAGAGTTGATTTGCCACGACGGGAACAAGTGAGACATCAGTCACGAAACGGGGTCTCTGTGGGTTGGGTGTTTGTCTTGGGACTCCCGAAGTTTGACAGATTTCAGGAGCACGCATAAGTCATGCAACTGAATGAACACATAAAGACTTCAGGGGCATACATGAGTTCATGCGATTGCTTGAGTGCACATAAGAGGTGAAATGGAGAAGGAGTTTTGTTTCAGCTATTCTGGTTTGTTCTGAATTAATTTTAATTTGGTCAAGAGTATTAATTTGGTGTTTATTAGTAATAGGTAATTAGTTCCAACTCAAGCCAAGGCTCCTGGGACTGGCTGTCAGGCTGTGTAATTGCCTCCCTGCCAGGAGGAAGGAGAACGGAGCTTAAATATTTGGTGAACACTAGATTGGAGAAAAGAAGTCGATTTTTTTTTCTTTTCAGTCCATCAACTTGTTATTCTCAGTTGTTGTCCCAGCAGACTCCACATACCCAACACATCCCCGAAAGTTCTGTCACATCAGGTATAACCGGGGAGCGGAGAGAAGACTGTACCCAGAAGGCCCAGAGACCCTCAGAAGGAGCCCAACTACATCAGCATGGACAGCAAGTGGCACCAGCCGACTCTCACCTGTGACCCCCAGACCACCACTACACTCCTTTCCCGGTATAGCTGCCCTTAGGGAACTCCCATGAGCCTTTGCTTTCACGGTCTCAAGAGCTCCCCGCTTGGATCCTTGTCACTCACTCTCCCTCAGCAGCAGCACCCCGGGCTTGGGTTCAGCCTTTCTGTCCCCATGAGCCCCCTCTGCACCAGGGGCTGGAACCTGCAGAAAGATGAGGAGGCACGTTGGGCCAATTGGCATGAGTGAGTCACTGTGAGTGGGAGCAGATGACAGAGAGAAAGTGACTCAGCAAAGCAAATGTGGGTGAGGCAGGGGCCTCGCACAGCTTCACCTGTCTGAGGATGGTTGCCAGCTCAAGGGACTGCCCACGGATGTCAGGTGGCCCGAGTGACCCTTCCAGGCTCAGGCCTCTCTCTGAGTGGCAGTGAGCTGTGTCTGGTCTTTGGTGTGCCCCTGTGTATTTTGTCCTGGTTTCTTTGGCTCTTCTCGGCCATCAAGGTTAATGAAATGCCTCGGGAATTCTCAGCCCAGTGGCCTCCCACCTACTAGGTCATGGGAGGGCGGCTTGAGCTGGCAAACAAGTGTCCAGATCTAAGTTTGCCACAGAAAAGACTCGAAAGTGCCTGGTTAGTCACTGGCTGTGGTGACACTCGTGTGGCCTCTGAGGGGAGGGATGTACTTCCGCATGCTCTGGCTGCTGATCTCCCTGTGCAGCCCTCACCTTGGCAGGAGCAGGGAGGCACAGAGATCTGAGGAGGTTAAGCTATACAGAGAAAAAGAGTGAGGCACACTGCCATAAGCCATTCTGTTCTGGAGATAGCCTGCTTCGGGGCCTTTGCACATGCTAGTCTAGTCGCGTGGAAGGCACCTACCCCATCTTTCTGGGTGAGCAAGCACCCTGTTCTTCCATGTCATCCCACTCACAAAGAGTCTCTCTCTCTCTCTCTCTCTCTCTCTCTCTCTCTCTCTCTCCTCTCTCTCCTCTCTCTCTCAAATTCTATCATCTATCTATCATCTATCTATCATATATGAATGTTTGTCTGCATGTTTATCTGTTTGCCACAAGTGTGCCTGGTGCCTGTGGAGGTCAGAAGAGGTCATCGGATCCCCTGGATCCTCGAGTTACATGTGGGTGCTGGGAATTGAACCTGGGTCCTCTGCAAGAGTTACCAGTGCTCTTAACCACTGAGCCACCTCTCCAGCCCCACGAAGGGGCTTTCTTGACTGCAGTGCTACTCAGCCCTCTGCATTTCCTACTCCCTTTTATGCCCTCCCCAGATCGCCCATTCCCATCTAAGGGTCTACGTCCTTCACCTGTTTCCTTTGTCGTTTTACAGATCCTTGCATTAGAGTGCAGACTCCCCTGGACTGGGTCCAGCCCTCTGTGCTCACTTCAGGCTCCAAACCTGGATGAGGTGCTAATGCTACCTAATGCTAAGGTGTCCCGTACACTTAGGTGAGTTCATGACTAATAAAGACAGCTCCGAGTGCAGCTTAGGACAAGTTCCATGTCCAGTGATGGGTTCTCTACTTCACGGGACAGTGACAAAAGCTCAGACTGGGGTTTTAGAGAGCCAAGTTCAAGACCTCGCTCAGCTCCTTCGTGGCAGTGGCAGCCGTATAGACAGACAACAGTCCACTCTGTGTCCAACGCAGCGTTGGGTTGCAGTAAAATAAAAATGTAATCACAATGCTGGGTATGGTGGATCTCGCAGTAAGTCTCAACACTCAGGAGAGACAGGGGCAGATGGACCTCCATGAGTTCAAGGCCAGCCTGTTCTATATATAGTAAGTTCCAGGACAGCTAGGGCTACCTAGGAAGACCCTGTCTAAAAACAGGTACCACACAGACAATCTTTGTGGTCCCTATCCCGACTCCACCAATGTCTAGAGCCACCCCTGAGTCACAGCGATCAGATGAGGTAGGGGGAGGAGAGGACGTTTCTTACAGGAAGTGAGTCTTCAGCTGGGTTCTCAGAACTCAGGGAACGAACAGTGCTGGCCAAGGCTCAGAGGAATAAGGGACTTGGGGGTGGGAGAGAGGCTGGTCCTCTTGGGGGTGGTTCTGATTCCAGTTCACGGCCCAAGAGGTTGTGGCAGCTTCAGCCCCCTCAGACCCCCCTTCTCAAGCCACTCACCCTGGCTCAAACTGGGTTCTATTCCAGGTGTGCTCAAAGGCTGGAGCAGGTCAGCAGGGTACCCTGACACCCTCCCAGGTTCTTCTGTTTGTCTGAGGTCCCACTCAGTTGCCTCGTAGCCTCTTCTCACGTAACTCTAGTTTCAGGCCCCATTCTCATTTATAGGTTCTTTGAGACAAGGTCTAGCACAGACTGGCCTCAGACTCATGGCAATCCTCCTGCCCCCACCTCGTGAGTGCTGGGATTACAGGTATATACCACCACACCTGGCCTTGCCTATAGTGCTGTGGGATGGTCTGTATGTCAAATTGCTCTGATTGGTCAATAAATAAAACACTGATTGGCCAGTGGCCAGGCAGGAAGTATAGGTGGGACTAACAGAGAGGAGAATTGAGAGAACAGGAAGGTGGAGGGAGACACTGCCAGCCGCCGCCAGGACAAGCAGCATGTAAAGATGCCGGTAAGCCACGAGCCACGAGGCAAGGTATAGATTTATGGAAATGGATTAATTTAAGATATAAAAACAGTAAGAAGCCTGCCACTGCCATACAGTTTGTAAATAATATAAGCGTCTGTGTGTTTATTTTATAAGTGGGCTGTCAGACTGCCAGGGCTTGGCGGACTCGGAGAGAAAACTCCAGCTACACTACAGTTTGTCTGTTCTCAGACCATATTTTAGCTTTATTTCTCTATGCTAAAATACTCCAACAAAAAGTAACTTAGGGGAGAAAGCATTTATTTCAGCTCACAGTTCCAGGTCCCAGTCCATCATAGCACATAGCAGGACATTAAAATGGCTAGTCATATCACATCCATAGTCAAGAGATCTCTCTTTGGCATCCCGAGACAGAGGTGCTCTGTGCAGCCCTGGCTATCCAGAAACTCACTCTGTAGACCATGCTAGACTTGAACTCAGAGAGTTCCTGCCTCTGTCTCCTGAGTGCTGGGATTAAAGGCATGCACCACCACTGCCTGGTGTCAGGACATTTTCTTAACTCTGATACAATCCAGGACCGGAACTCAGAGAATGCTACTTCCCATTTTAGGATGGATTATCTCACATCAATCAACATAATCAAGACGGTATCCCACAGACATGCTCACAGGCCAAACTTATCCAGACAATCTCTCATTGGTACTTTCCCAGGTGGATTCTGTGACTTTGACATTAAAACTAACCATCACCTTGCCATTCTGAGAGGAGGAAGCATTTCTGTTGATCTTAGACTAGCCTGTGCATGGAGGAGTCATTTGCTTACCCACATTTAGGTCCCTGCGGCCTGCAGGGAGACAAAGGCACACTGGAGAGCTTTCCATTTCAGTACCAGGGGCAAGGTGAGGTGTTCTAGAAAGGTGTTCGGACAGGGTGTTAATACTGATTTTCAAGTGGAGGGGCTCTAGAATCACTAGGGGACAGACAAACCTTTGGGCATGACCATGAGAACATTTCTCAGTTGGGGTAACTGAGATGTGAAGCCCCACACTGGCGGTGGGCAGCACCGTCTCGTGGGCTAGAGTCCCAGACTGAAGAAGAGAAAGAAAGGGAGCTGAGCACCAGCATGCCTTGTTCTCTGCTTCCTGACTGGGTATGCAACGTGACTGGCCATCGTACCTCCCCTCCGCCCTGACGGGCTGTATGTACTCTCTCAACCTGTGAGTCCAAATAAACCCTTATTCCCTGTTCAAGGCTCCTGATTCAGATCCCTAGGCATGTCCAAAGGTGTCTAGCTTCCACACTCCTCACGGATCGAGGATGCTGTGGCCCCTCACTGCACTTCTTGCAGCTCTCCAAGCAAGTCACATGTCCAGACTCCTCCATTGGGCTTTGTCCTGCTAGCCCCAAGCCTCTGCAGCCCAATTCCCTGGAACTCTGAGCTAGCTTTCTCCATAGCTGCCTAGCCTTCCTCTGCTTGTCTGGTGAAAACTGCCACACAGGGAGCCCAATTTACCGAGCCTTGTGTGAGTTCTGAGAAGCTAATAGGTCCCCTGGGGTTGGTGGCTGATGCAGAAGCTGACAAGGAAAGGCATCCTGAGCTGGCAGTTGGTACTGGAGTCAAGAGCAGGCTGGATGAGCCAGGCTGCAGAATACTGCTGGATCGCCTTGTGGGTCCTTGGGAACTACAGAGGCTACCCTGATGAGATAGAATGGTTCCTGCCCCAAGCTCCAGCCAGTGCTGATGTCAGAGTCTAGAGTGGAGGGAGCACATTCATTGGTACTTGGAATCAGAGTAAGAAAGAAGAAATGGCCATCTATTAGGACATCGTAGGGGCTGGTGACTTTCAGGCCGCCTCTCATTTACTCTACCCACTGGTACAGGCAGCAAGATGCTATTTATAGGCTCATAGGCTGCAACCCAGAGAGGTCAAGCAGCTGGCCCAGGGTCACACAGCTGCGGGGCAGAGTCTATCTTCTCACTTTCCTGCCTCTGAGACCTCAGCCAAGGAAACTAAAGACAGGAGTCGGAGCCCCCTTGTCTGGGGGGCAAACACAGGGCTGTTTCATCCTGCCATGTTGCGATTGGGAGAAGACCCACCTGTGCACCACCTCCTCAACCCTGCCTTTCTATAGTCTCAGTCACGGCAATCCTTCTGTTCAAGAGAGAAGAGAATCCTCCAGCAGAAATCAATAATACATGAACCATCGCTGCTGTCAGGGCAGAGCACGATGTTTTTAATGCTTCTTAAAATTCAGCATTAACAAGCCTTCTAAAGGCTGGAAATATTTGAATTAGGGGAAATGAATGTTTTATGAGCTAAGAGGGAAACATAATCTCCCAAGGTTGGTCAAGGGGTGGCTGAGGTTCAGGGCAGCCTTGGATTAGGAAAACCCAGGTCTCTGGAATCTCTGAGCCCCAGGCCACTGAGAATCACAGGGACTGTGTTCAGGCAGAACTCGACTCAACCAAGGTCTCAAAATGGTCTCCATCCATGCCTGGAAGGCAGTAGCCTTTTGTGTCCAGGTCTTGACTCGGTTCTGACCCCTTGGAACCTGCTTCTCCAGGGTAGTCAGGCTGTTCCTTTCCACATGGCTGTAGGCAGCCACCTTCTGTGGCAGATTATGTTATTACTGCTCCACAAGTATTTACTGTTCCCTTGTATGCTGGCTAGTCTTACGTCCACTTGACACAGGCTAGAGCTGTTTGAGAAGAGGGACCCTCAGCCAGCCTGTAGGTGATTCTGTAGTATATTTTCCCACAAGTGAGGATTCGGCTCATTTTGCTCATTGGTACCACGTGTCTTTCAGGTTCTAAGTCCCTCACCCCCTGTCCCTACGTGATGGCATATGGAGACAGCTTGTGCCCACTCAGTTCCACAGCCCATAGCCTTTGTTACGATGGTCCATTGGCTATCTTGTGCCGTTCTTGTTGGCCCTTGCCGACTCTCTGGGATGCCAGAGGTCAGACCACTGGGCCTTATACCTCATTGTGGAAAAATGTGCCTATGGCCCTCCACCCCCTCACCCCCCACTGCCACTGACCCATGGCTTGGGTTTATTCCCCTGCAGCTGATCACACTGCTGCAGCCCAGTTGGGGGGGGGTCCCTCTCTCCCACCTGGCTACACTGCTACTTCTCTGTCTTTCTTTCACAAAGTTTATTTCCTATGTGCGAATGGAAATGTGTGATTGATATGGCCATCTGTATTTCTTTCTGACTGACTTTTCAATGTTTCAGTTTTTATGTTCCTTATCTGCTTGGCTTATTTAAAAAAAAAACCATATGAACACGTAGTGAGGTGCCATATTTGATAGAGGTGATAATGTGATCAAGTGGCATCATTTTAAATAAGGACAATCATGTGATCAAGGCGCCATCTTAAATAAGGGCAACCACATGGTCTAGCTGCCATCTTGGCTAAGGTCAAAACATATGACCTGCTGGTCATATGACCTCACTGCCATCTTTACTAAGGACAGCACAGGTGGGGCACCCAGCACTCAGGCCGTCGGTATGAAGGGAGGTTGGGGAATTGCTTCCCACCATGCATTGTTTCACCATCATTTTACAGGCCAAGGAAAAGTCCTCCGGCCTTGGCCTGGCGTTCCCCAGCTGCCTCTCTTAGGCTCAAGCTGTCTGGGTGGGGCAGATGTCCAGTTGTGGCCTGTCATTAGTTCCTCCACAGTTGCTCATGTGGGTGGGGCCCAGAGAGGTATGCACTCCCCTCTGGGGCATCAGAAGAACCACATGCAGGCAGTATCATTATATTAAGATTTTAAATTTCAGATTTTAACATTAATACAATTCTGATACACTTTGGGTCACAAGTTCAGGATTTTAAATTTTCCTTGGCTACTCATTACCTGCTTTTCTACTACCTAGATTTCAGCACTGATTGATAAAACTAATTTATCTAAAACTTTTATTTTTTTCTTCACTTGTCTGTTCCTAAGGATGGTATTTTTTCTCTCTTCTGGTCTTGGGACTCCTGCTCTTCCCAATTACTAAGACCATGGGCCAAAAGGCTCCAAATAAATTCATAAATTTTAACTCCCGTCTCTAGTCTGTATTTCAGCAGACTGGCAGAAACATTGAAGTAGCAGTTGTGGACCACAACCTGCAGCGCTCCCCCTGCTGTGGACGCCAGCGGAGACTCTTGTCTATGTGATGTGAACCAGCCCAGCCCAATGTAATTGTTCCCTGCCTCTACATCCAGGTCAGATAACCATGTGCTTCTGACAAATGCCCCATTGTCCAGCCTTTAACAGACCTTCCAGCCTTTTTGGGGGGCCCTGACAACAACGCTCCAATGCCAGCTCGAAGCAGTTCCAGAAGAGAATACATCGTCCCGTGTTCCCTGTCCAGAGTAGGCTGAAATGCTGGGTCAAAAGGAAACCCCCTGGCATAGAGGACCAATTGTCTATCTAATGTCCATTGATATTTATTAATTAAAATAGTTCTGCAACAAGATGGGACACTTGACCTTTATGCAGAACCAGGGAGGTGTTATATGACCTTAAAAAATAATTATTTCTATATAAGTCATTCAAGATTATAATCTGGCTGTACTCAAAGATCAGAACTACAGCTACAGGGCCTTGAAAATGGTAATAGATTCAGATATCACTGCCAACAACTTAAAAACTGTCTCTCCTTACTCAAGGTCTATTCAGGCTTAAGAATGTGAACCCCCTGTCCTTGCTAACTTCATTAAGCTGTAACTAACTGGGAAACCTATATATTCAGATTTAATTTATATATATCCTCTCAAAATTAGAAATATATCTAGCAGATTTTGTTCCCTGAGTCCTCAAACACCTGTAGAGATCTGAAAATATGGCATTTCATATAAAAGCTTTTGATGACAGAGAGACATGTCAGCTCCTGGCAGCATCCTGTATCTCCTCCAAGAAGACGGATGGCCTCAGAAGAACTTCTGCCCGGAAGCTCATGGCAGGGCTGGCCACGCAGCGAAAAGCTGAGATCCTGTCCAGACTGTGAATAAGAGGAACAACAGGGATCGGTTGTCCTCTCTGTCAAGACAGGTAGGATGACCTCCCCAAATTTCTTTCATACAAAAAAAATCTGCCAGATCTTCTGGGCTTACCAGCTGAACAAGTGCTGCCTTTGGGCTTCTGCCCCCAGTGACCATGGAGAGACTTGGCATTGCTGCCCAGGAAGATGGAAAGCTGTCTCACTTCTTAAATTTATCTTTCTCAGATCTGATGATGTTTGATGACTAGGGTATCAGATTAACAGCCCCAATCCCAAGATTACAAGCACCTTGATAGCTCATTAATAAGTTTCCTGTTGAAATTATAGACAGGCATGCATCATTCACAGACTTTGTGATACAGGATAGTCTTGTTTCAGATATAACTCCAGAGGTTCAAAGTTTTAATATTGATAAATGCAGCTTTGCTAAACTGATAGAACAGTGACTACAAAGAGTTCTTAAAAGTCCTTAAGTGAATTTTTAACCCTTTTGCCATCATGTAAATCCATTCCAGGTCTTACAGATACCTACAGGCTCCTGCGAAAAGTTCTGCTACTGTATCAAGAAACCTGGTTTGATGAAAAATTGACAGTCTCCAGAGCCCATTGTGACCTCACTCATTTTTGAACATTTTTTGCAGTTTCATTGTTCCTGCCTGACCTCCAGAGAAACAGCAAAGGCCATGGCTTCTATACTCCTGATTTGGCATTCCATTTCCCCTCAAGCTCCTGGAACACCACTACTGCAACCTGCCTCCTCAGCTCCCTCAAGGAACGTTCCTGAGATCTTCTGCCGTTCATGACTCCTGGTTCCCCCTCCCTACTTCACCCCTTGTCAGCTTGAAGTAGCCTCGAGAATTCAGCGCCCTTGTTCCCCCACTTGCTCCCATAACTCACCTCTTTTTATAATAACCAAAACAGAGGAATGTTAATATTCTGATCTGTCCCTTGAAATCCCACCCCCTTGGCACCACCCTGAGTCCTGACAGAAAAGTCTCATTCTAAGGAAAAACTCCTTCCCTTCCTCTCTCTCACTCTCTTCTGCTTTTCCTCCCATGAGGTTCTCTCTCTCTCTCTCTCTCTCTCTCTCTCTCTCTCTCTCTCTCTCTCTCCTATCTTTCTCTTCATCTCTCTATTATAATAAACTCTCCACGTGGAAGCAGCATCTGGGTTGTGAATTACTGGCCACCACCGCCATGCCCGAATAGCGTGCATCTGCCCAGCCTGCCGCTGCATCTGCCTAGCATGTTTCCCTGCGTGCTCCGGATACCCTCGGAGGTCCCCCACGCAATAGTCCATAACAGCCTGACTTCCCTGGATGATGGAATTACAAACTGTAGGATGAAATAAACCCTTTCCTCCCTGTGTTGCTTTTGGTCACGGTGTCTATCACAGCCGTGAAAACCCGACCTGTATTTGTTACTTTTCTTGTTGTTGGAACAAACCCCTGACAAGAGTAACTGGGGGAGGGAAGGATTTGTTCCGGCTCACAGTCTGAGGGGACAGTCCATCATGGTGGGGAAGACATGGAGGCCAGTGCACACCGAATCCATCAACAGAAAGTGGAGAGACAGATGAATCCTGGTGCCCAGCTTGTTTTCTCCTTTTCATTCGGTCCTGGCCCCCAGCCCACGATGGCACCGCTCCTGTTCAGAGAGGGTCGGCCCTCCTCGGTTAAACACAGACACACTCAGGGATGGGTTTCTATGACTACTCTAGATCCAGTCAAGATTCACCATTACTTGCCCTCCTCGCTGTGACACTGGGCAGAGTGTCACACCCTGCCTGGCGGCTGTGCGACCCGGGTGTCTTAGCTCGAGTTTCCGTGGCTGTGATGAAACCAACATGACCAAAAGCAACATGGGAAGGAAAGGGTTTATTTCACTTGTGCTTTTGCATCACAGTTCATCATTGAAGGACGTCAGGACAGGAACTCAAGGAGTTAACCAGGGAGCCAGAAGCTGATGAAGAGGCCATGGAGGAGTGCTGCTTACTGGCTTGCTCCTCACGGTCTACTCAGCTGTCCTTGTAGAACCCAGGACCACCAGCCCAGGGGTGTCCCCACCCACAATGGGCTGGGCCCTCCCACATCAATTACTAATTAAGAAAATGCCCTTCGGGCTTGCCTAGAGGCAATCTAATGGAGGCGTTTTCTCAATTGAAGTTCCTCTTCCCAGGTATCTCTAACTTGTGTCAAATTGACAGAAAAGAAACATCAGCACATTGGGTCCCCTGCTTAGCCTTTGCAGGCTGGTGATTTCACAGGGGTCATACACTGACAGGTAAGAGCAGTTTATTACCCAGAATTCTCTCAGAAATGTGAGCATTCCCTCCCTCCCTCATACTTCTGTCCCCACATCCCCCAACCCTGTTGGAAATATTCTTCTGCATCATGAAAGCCCTTTCCAGTATCAAACCTTGTCCTTGGCTCCTTCTGGGTCGGGAGCTTGTATTTTGGTAACCATAGATTGGAAGTGGAGTGGGGGAGGGCTTCAGCCAGAAAAAAGCGAGTATGAATTAGTTACCCTTTCAGTGTGATTACATTTGATCCAGCAGTACAGCAGTTTGGGAATATCCATAAAGGAGAGCACACACAAGAGACGGGACGCATGTCCATCCCTCTGTACACACTGCAGATCTCCTCCCGGCAACCTAAGACTTTAGAGCAGAGACAGAGCATGCCAGCAAGTCACTGTTCCATAAAATAAATGATGATGTAAGTGGTAAGGTGTGGATGTGGCTTACTGTGCACATGGGAAAGGCACCAAAGAATTCCTTTTTTTAGAAATTGGTGCAGATACCAATGGAGAAATGCTGCTTGCTGCCTTGCTTCCAGGCTTGATTTTGGTTACCTCTCTTATACAGCTCATACCAGCTTGTCTAGGGATTGTGGGCTGGGCGCTCCTATATCACTCAGGCCGGTCAGACGGAGGCAATTCCTCCGCTGACATTCTCTCTTCCAGGGTGTGTCAAGTTGGCAACAGAAGGTAACTGTGACAGGTGTCTTCTACCCCTCTCCACCTATTGTTTTTTGAGACAGAGTCTCTCACTAAACCTGAAGTTCATTGATTTATCTAGGCCAGTGGCCAGGGAGCTCTGGGGAGTCTCCGGTCTCCACATGCTGCCACGCCCAGATTTTACATGGGTGCTGGGATCTGAGTTCAAGTCCTTGTGTCTGTGCAGTGAGTGCATTTGCTGACTGAGCCACACAGCCCAGCCCCCAATTTTATCTGTTTTTCTTTAAGTCAGGATCTCATTGTGCTTATAAGGTAGTCACCAGACTGGCTTGAAATCACTAATAGCCAAGGATGACCTTGAACTCCTGATCCTCCTGCTTCCATCCCTTTAATGTTGGGATCACAGACATGTGTTTATCTTTCTTTCTAGTTCTCTGTTGCTTTTTCAACTCCATGACCGAGGTTCAGACTTAGATCTGATTCCCAACCTCAGGTTTATCACTTGCAGAGTAGGGCGAGGAGTCCTGTTAGTGTGAGGCTGAGGGGCAAGCGGGGTCCATGGACAGCTAGCGACAGAAGCTGTGACCATTTTCTTCCCTCTTCCTTCTCTGCTAGCCCTCCCGCCTTCTGTCATGCTCACACAGGAGACTCACATGTCTTTCCCAGCCCCTCATTCCTTACAGAGCCCCTCTCCCTGAACGCATTTGTCACTGGATAAGGTCCTGACAGCGGATGTCAGTGACTCAATGGCAGATTAATCGAAGATCCTGTGTACAGCTCCTCAACTACAACCCTGTGTGCCTTTGACCTACAGGCCTGTGCCTTAATTAAAGCAATTAGTGGCAGCAGCCAGTGAGAGGCCAGGGTTCTCAGGCCTCTGCCAGTTCCACACTTTCCTGCACTGAAGGACAGGACCAGCTGTCCACACCTGGTGCTCATAGCAGGGCCGGGTTCTCACCTAAGTGACTGATCACTCTTGGAGGTAGAAACTGAATCCTGCCAGGCAGGCAAAGGGAGGCAAAATGAACATTTGGGCAAGTCAGGGACCGTCTCTCTCTCTGTCTGTCTATCTATCTTCTCTTCCCTCCCTCCCTCTCCCTCTTCTGCCCTCACTCTCACCCTAGCCCTCTCTCCCTCTCTCCACTGGCTTTCTATTTTTCACACCAGTAACTGGGCCACAGTGACCTCCTGTCTCAGCCTCAGCCTCCTGGGGCTGAGCCACGTGCTCCCTGCCTGCATCCCTTTGCCCTGGTCTCTGCTCCCTCCTGAGGCCAGCTCAGGATAGTGACATCATTAATAGCTGGGATAAGCTAAAGGCTCTGCCCGGCATTTAGAGGGTATTCTGAAGTGCTCTGTAAAGAAGACAGAATGGCTAACACTCAGCTTCACCAGTCAGCAAAGGACACAATGCAACACCACCTCATGCCTGCCAAAATAGCTATCCTCAAAAGGATGAAGTAGCCAGGCAGGGTGCTCATTTATGTTTCTTTTATTAGTGAAGTTGAAAAAACACTTGTTCCAGCAGGGTGTGGTGGCAAAGGTACACACCTTTAATCCCAGCACTCGAGAGGCAGAGGCTGGTGGATCTCTGTGAGTTTGAGGCCAGCCTGGTCTATAGAGTGAGTTCCAGGACAACCAGGGCTGTTAAACAGAGAAACCCTGTCTTGGAGGAAAAAAAATAGAAAGAAATGAAACACACACACACACACACACACACACACACACACACACTCTTTCCTCCTTGCCAGAGCTGATATGACGCTCCTGTTAATTTGTATCTGGATGGTTGTTTCTTTTTCTTGTAAACTTGAAGAGACCTTTACATGTGGCAAAATCAAACCCCTTTCTCAGGCTAGGAGTTGACAGCTTGTGGCTTCCTAATGGTGTTTTTTTCCTTAGAGGAAATCTTAATTTCCATTTAGTTGTTATGTTTTGAATATGAAATTTCCCCCGTGGGCTCATCATCTGTGGGACACTTGGTTTGTGAGTGGTGTGTGACTTTTTCTCAAGAGATATCAACAAAGGACTACTTACCTTAGATGAGACCTAATGACAGACCAAACAAGTCCACCAAAGCCTGATTTAGCAAAGCAATGCATTTACTGGGGTTACTTACAGGACCATGGATGACTCAAAGGCCACCTCATCACTGTCTTAGTTAAGGTTTCTATTGCTCTGAAGAGACACCATGACCATAGCACCTTTTTTTTTTTTTTTTTTTTTTTAGATAGGATTTCTCTGTAGCTCTGGAGCCTTTCCTGGAACTCACTCTGTAGCCCAGGCTGGCCTTGAACTCACAGAGATCCACCTGCCTCTGCCTCCTGAGTGCTAGGATTAAAGGCAATGTGCCACCACCGCCCGGCCATAGATACTTTTATAAAGGAAAGCATTTAACTGGGGCTGGCTTACAGTTCAGAAGTTTAGTCCATTATCTATCTTCATGGTGGGAAGCATGGCTGCATGCAGGCAGACATGGTGCTAGAGAGGTAGCTGAGAGTTCTAAATCTAGATCCAAATGCAGCAGGAAGAGACAAGTGACACACTTCCTCCAACAATGCCACTCCAACAAGGATACACCTCCTAATAGTGACACTCCCTATGGACCTATGGAGGCCATTTTTATTCAAACCACCATAATCACCTTAAGCTCACCCCAGCATGGGTGGCTTAGAGCTCTGTACATCTACCACTCACACCACTGCATTCCATTCCCTGGCCCACATAGACTCTGACATTTGAATATTGGACCCACAGTTAGTGGCACTGTTTGGAGAGACTCAGGAGATGTGACCTCACCGGAGGAAGTATGTCACTGAGGATGGGTTTTGAGAGCTTAAAGATATGCTATTTCTAGTGTCTTCTCTGTTTCCTGCTATGATTTAAGATGTGATAGCATCTGCCATGTGCTGCCCCTGCTCTGCCATCACAGACAATTATCTGTCTAGAACTGTAAGGCAAACAAACTCTTTCTTTTACAACTTGCCTTGGTCATCATATTTTATCACAACAGCAGAAAAACAACTAAGACAGAAGTTGGTGTCAGGGAGTGGGTTATTGTTACGGAGAACCTGACCATGGCTTTTCAGAGGCCTGTGGAAGACTTTGGGTCTTAGGACAAGAAAAGCAGTTGAATGATATAAGCAGGACTTAATGGGCAATTCTAGTGTGCATGGCAGTTCTGAGAGCCATGTGGACTGTGGAGGCCCAGCTCAAGAGGTTGCAGAGGAGAGCAATATTAGTAACTGGGTTAGAGACTGTTATTGTGGTATTTTGGCAAAGGATTTGGCTGCCTTTTGCCCATGTCTTAAGAACTTACCTGAGGCAAAATTTAAGAGTAATGGACTAATTTCTTCAGTGGAAGATATTTCAAGATAGCTTAATATTGACTTTGTCACATAGTTATTAGTAATCATTCTTGTGCAGATTTTCAATGAAAAAGAGCAAAAGGAGGCAGAAAGAAATACAAAATGTACAGTTTGAATAGAAAAAGGACACTGGCAAGCTTAATGTTACAGCTAAGGCTTTTGCTGGAAAAGAGGTTGTAATTATTCAGATTAATGCCGTTAAGGAGTGAAATCTGCATTGAACAAGAAGGAGGGGTGCCCTCAGTGCAAGACCCCACCCAGGTAAGTCTCCAACCTGTAAAAGGAAAGGGTCTAAGGATTATTCTGATCCTAGAAAGGAACAAACAAAAGCTGCTTCAAATGTGATTCAAGGATGGCCAACCTCCATCCTCGCCTGGGAGATGAGCTTGGCAGTGTCATCCACTCAGTGCTGGCCTCAGAGTTAAGAAGAACACAAAAGTAAAGGGGTCATGGAGTCTTGCCCTGTGGTTATGGAGAGGTACTGAGGACAGGCCTGTGGGCAGGGAAGTCCTGCACGGAGGACCAGAGAGGCCATTGCATGAAGCTGTGAAAATGAAGCCTGGATTACGCTGGACACCCCAAGATGTTAGTGCCAGAGCTGGGGGACATCTGCCAAGGAGAGCTGCACAAGAAAGTGGAACCAGCCCGTGAGAGAGATGTATCTCGCAGGCAACACGTTAAACGGGAAGGGCAGAGCCATCTAAGGCTTTGACATCCAACGTGGAGCTGCAGAATTTGGAGTTTGCCCTGCTGGGTGTTGGTCTTGCTTTGGTCCAGTATTTTCTTGCTATCCCCCATTCCTCCCTTTTGGGACAGTAATGCACATTCTGTGCCGTTGTACGTTAGAAGTACATAATTTGCTTTTTGATTTTATAGGCACCTACAGTAAAGAGATTGCCTTGAGACTCAGCAGGGACTTGGACTTTGGAGGTTGTTGAGATTACGAAAGACTATAGGGATTTTTGAAGTTGGGCTAAATGCATTTTGCCTTATGATATGGCCATGAGACTGTGGAGGCCAGGGCGTGGACTGTAGTGGTTTGAATGAGATGTCCTCCGTATTCTTGGGCATCTGAATACTTAGTTCCAAGTTGGTGACACTGTTTGGGGAGGTGTAGGAAGTATGGTCTTGCTGGAGGAATTCAGTCACCAAGGAGCAGGGTTTGAGCTTTCAAAAGCCATGTGGCTGTGGTTGTCAGCTCCTCCCCCCCCCTCTCTCTCTGCTTCCTGTTTGCAGTTTGAGATGTGACCTGTCAGCTGTTGCTCCAGCCACCTGCTGCCTTGGCTCTGCCATCATGGACTATTATCCCTCTGGAACCATAAGCCAAATAAACCTTTCCTTCTGTGAGTTGCCTTGCTCGTGGTGTTTTATCGCAGCAATAGAAAACTAAGACAGAGAGTGTAAGTCAGATTGCTTGGGCTCCACATTTGTCAAAAGTGAGCTACAGAGCAACTTTGCATTCTGGGAGCAGTTATTCAATGAGTTTAATAAATAACCCACTTAAGCCAATGATTAGAAACTTTGCACATCCCCGATTGCTGTTTCTTTCTTCTTTCCCCTGGTTCATTGATGAGTCTTTACTTGTGTTGTCTTAACCACTAGAGCCTTGGTCTATTTTTAATGTCGGTAGGTGTGAACCCATTCTTCTTCTTTTTTATAGAATGCTTCTCCTTATTCTTGCTTGGCTGTATTTATATGCATTGGGCTTTATAATGAGGCTGACTCATTCCAGAAAGGAAGAACTGGTTTCAGAGATGGTGTGG
>CABHPQ010164091.1:0-19751 GCA_902168405.1 Peromyscus aztecus
AAAGAAAGAGAAATTGACAGAATCAGAGTTAGACGGGGAAGCATTGCAACAGAAATTCGGACTATTTTAAGGGAATATTTTTAAAAAACAACAACTGTATAGTCCATTAAGTTAGAAAATCTAAAAGAAATGGATGAGTTTCTAGCTTCATCCAAAGCACCAATTTTAGACATGAAGAGATCAACAATTTAAACAGACTCATAATAAATAAGGAGATTGAAAGTAATAAAAGCCTTTGAACTAAAAAAGAATCCCAAACCCAGATGAATCTACAGGAGATTCTGTCACTTTCTTTTTTAAAAAGTAAACTTTATTGTATAAGAACTTTACAGATAAATAAAAACCTCACACACCCAAATTAAGCAGTCCCCAAGTCTAGAAAAATCAAATGAACTTTAACACAGTAAGATTTGGTATTCAAAGTATAAGCTGTGAAGCTTCACATTAAATTTCAATGTGTCTTCTTTCGATGTCAAATATGAAGTATGTACCCATCTACCCATAAAATCTTAACAATGTGGTTGCCTAAACAAGACACGAAAACTGACAATGCCAGTTTTCAAGCCAGTGTGGATGGGAGAAATGTCCCAAGGCCTCACCCCCAGATAAAAAGCTAAAGGCAGTTAATAGCAGCCAGGAGAGTGAGAATGGTTCTTTTCTAGAGATGAGTCCCAGGTTGGCTAATCAATCCCAGGTGATCAGTCCAAAACAGATGAGCAACATTAACTGAACTCAGAAGGAGGCATTCATCAATTTATATGCATATACATATATCTAGATATATGTAACAATAATTAACAACAAGAGGCCATGAATTTGAGAAGAGGGGGACATGGGAGGAGTTGGAGAAAAGAGGAAGGGGACATATGTACAGTATTCATGTATGAAATTCTCAAAAATAAATAAAAAGAATTATATGAGAATTATATGCAAATTGCTTGGAATCAGGCTTAGAATACTCTAGACATGTTATATATTTGTTTTCATCCACCACATAGTTTTATTGTAAGCAAAATAAAAATGCTGTAGGTTAATTTTTTTTAAGCTTTAAAAAACATACTTTAAATCAGCCCTATGTCCTTTGAGGGTAGGTAGTTCCTAATCCAAATGTTTTCTTTCACTCAAAGGAAGATATCCACAAATTTTATCTTTCCTTTTCTTCTGCATGTAAGCATTAACATGTCATAATTGCCCTGTTCTCTCTTGTTCTGATCTCTCCCCCTTCCGTCATAATCACCCAGAACTGCTGCAGCTTACCAAAGACAGTCACTCCCACCCACCTCTACATGTGTCCAAATAAAATATGAATTTACCCAGCAACTGCTTACTAACAATATTTATAAAACATTTGTGTTCATCTGTCAAGTTTTTTGGCCAGATGTGGCCATCGTACGAAGCTGTAATAAAACATGAAATAAACCTTTCCATAAAACATTTAATGATGCTGTAAAAGTTAAATAGCTCTCATAATAAGCAGCCGTATAAAAGTGTGTAGCTCAGCTCTCCATCATTACCTTTCATGAGAGCTTGGGGCGAAGCGCAGCCTAGTCCTCAGAATGCCCCAGCTTACAGTATGGAATTGAATCAACGGTATTGTTCCCAAGACTTTCTTCTCTTTGAAACCAAAGCACTCACAATTATTTCACTGAATTGAATCTAAGATGATCAGGTTCTCATCTCTGAGGTAAATATATATATTTATTATATATATTTGAAAAGAGGTTTATTGAAACTCTTGGAATTC
This sequence comes from Peromyscus aztecus, assembly GCA_902168405.1. NCBI lineage: Eukaryota > Metazoa > Chordata > Mammalia > Rodentia > Cricetidae > Peromyscus > Peromyscus aztecus. Next base: position 1,745 of record CABHPQ010164091.1, read on the forward strand.
ATGCATTAAGACAGAAATGGAAGTGGAATTTTGTGCCTGTTTCCTTGAGGGTGATATTAAGCAAGGGGTGGGCATTTGTTTTGCTGTCCGCTGTCCGGTTCTTCTCATCAGTATCCTGTCTCCTTTCGAGAGGTCTGTATTACACGAACCGTTGAGGTAGGCAGGTCTTGCACAGCCAGCTTTACTCTGTGCCACTGAGGACAACACAGGTGGCCAAGGTCACATGTGACACAGACCTTGTCTTCTGAGACTGCTGTTGATCTGGGCCGCACTAACAGCCACAGTGCTGAAACTGGACATTAGTTGCTGCTAGTGACTGGCTTTGTCATTTTTAGTAGAGTTCTGTTAGGATGACTCAAGAATCCCTGGTCCAGCTCGTCAACCTGCCTGTGTTCACGGTCCCAGTCTCGTTCTTTATCTTTCTTTGCTGTTATAAGTCTCCGTATCTTCCTAAGACATCACTCTTCTGCTCAAACTTAATTCCAGAATTGCTTACTGCTGCTCGTGCTAAAGGATCCTAATTGCTACAGACTATGAAGTGAAAAAAATGTCATCAATTCCCATTTATTTTCGAGAAAATAAGCAAAGTCCAGAGAAGACTAAAAATTATGGAGCATTAATTTGTTCGTGTTAGCATTCCTCCCTTCAAAAATCCATCTAGGATATGTCTAGGTCAAATTATGTCTAAAACAAATGAAATAAAATGATTCTCAAAAATATGCAAAATATTCAAAAAAATGGAAAAATCTATATTCAAAAAAATCAACTGGAAAGGTATGGTTTAGAAGATTCCATTGTACACAAAAAGATTCTTAAATGTCTTAACATCTGAGAAGTTCATATAAATATTTGCCTAATGGCCTGAAAGGCACCCAGAAGTAACCAAATCCCTGTGAATTGAAGCCTTATAGTTTACAGTTGGTGGCTCCAAATTTTTCGAGGTTAAGAAGATGTATGATTTATAAAAGCTCATATTGTTACCTCTTTCATAAAACGACTACACCTCACAGACTTGTTTTAATGGGAGCTGTTCACTGGAGCCAAAACGATACACAAAATGGATTGTGTGCCTCTATACTTTGTTCAAATCCTTTCACATTTTAAGCCAAGTTGTCTGAAGTGGAAAAAAAAATCAGAAACTTGGGAAATAAATTGGTATTTAATATAGTTCTACCATCTCATTTTCTCCTCCTCACTTCAAAGTCCTAGTCACTGTAGAAATCTTAATTAAGACGGCAGAGAAAAGTAATTAAATGTATTTGTAATGTATTCCATATTTGATAGGCCATATGAATCTTGTTTGCACAGGAGAGGCACACGGTGGGGCCCGGCCTGGTAGGAGGTTCACCAGAGTTTGAAACTATCACAACAGAATACTGGACACTGTCTTTTTAAGATGCCCAGGGCTCACACTGTAGGTCAAGTTTCTTTCCAGTTCCCAGTGGTATGGGAGACATGGCCAGTGTAAATCTTGTTGTCACAAAAGAACAAGTTATAGTATATACTCAACCACACACATACAAAAACTTTCAAATAACATTAACTTAAACCCACAAAACCAAAGAGTCTGAGGCGAAGCCGGATCTCTGTCCTTAAGTCACCCCCATGTGTTTAGATCTCAGACACCAAGGCCATCACAGGCTTGTTAGGACTGTATATGAACAATATTCACACATAGGTGAGATGAGCTAAAATACAAAGGAAAAGCAAAAAGGAAAAGAAAAATACCATAGCATAAGTCTAGTTGACAAAAGACCAACAAGTTTCCAGTTGGGATTTTCTCTTTTTATCTCAACGTGTAGATGCAGACACCTTCTGGTCCTCTTTCAACACCAAGAGCTGAAGGCAACTGAAGGGAGACCATGCTTGAAGCAAACTGGAAGCTTTGATCCTGATATAATGGGTTCTAAGCAACGATTTGAGATGGACTCACTGGCTAATCAGCGTGGAATCTCTTGTGGCTCATTCATGAGTAAATCTTAAAATTTTTCCAAGGTCGCTAGATCTAAATAGTTAAGACACCTGGGTGTCATTGGAAATCTAATCTGCAGGTAATGCCAAACTCGGGGCAGGAATGATGTTGAGGAAGTGAAGTCTAGGTGATTTAGACCCTCCGATTTATAATCAGAAGGATTGTTTGTGGTTTCTTTTTTTCTTAAATGTTATTGATTCTCTGTGGGTTTCACATCATGCATCCCTAACCTGCTTATCTCCCCATCCCCTGGCTTCTGCCCATGCAATCTCCTCACAAAACAAAACAAAATTTAAAAGAAAAACCAAAAACTGAAACATGCGCGCGCGCACACACACACACACACACACACACACACACACACACACACACACACGAGAAGAATCTCATCATGGAAGCTGTAGTGTGGTTTGTTGAGTCACACAGTTTATCCTTTAGTCCATACATCTTTATTTGTAAGTGATCATTGCTGTGAGTCATTGGTCTGGTTCAAGGCCTCTGGTTTCTGCTACACTATCAATAATGGGCTCTCACCAGGGCTCCTCTTCGATATCCTGTTGTTGACCTGTGTTAAGGAGATCCCCAGTTTTGGATCTGTAGGTTTGTCCCTTCATGGGCTCCAACAGTTCACAGATGGGGTGGCTGTTGGGGTGGGCCAACTCATAGTCCTGGTTCTGGACCTGGGTGGTAGCTGGGTTGGTCAGCTCACCAGCTTTCTTTCGTCATCACTACCTAAATGAGCTCTCCAGCATTACCTCAGCTATCTCACCCAGTGCAGCCTCAGCAAGGGGCGAGGCCAGTTCTCCTCTTCTCAGGTCTCCATATCTGGTCCACTCACACTCATACTACCAAGGCCAGTTCTTCTGTTTCACCCAGGTGAGATAAAGGGCCCTTGTAGCTAGAGTTTTCCTGCCTGACCCACGGTCAGGATAAATCTCTTTCACCTGCCAGTCCCACAGCCGCTCAGACCCAACCAAGTAAGCACAGAGACTTATATTGCTTACAAACTGTATGGCCGTGGCAGGCTTCTTGCTAATTGTCCTTATATCTTAAATTAACCCATTTCTATAAATCTATACCCTGCCACATGGCTCATGGCTTACCGGCATCTTCACATGCTGCTTGTCCTGGCTGGCAGCTGGCTGGCAGAGACTCCCTCCGCCTTCCTGTTCTTTTAATTCTCTGTGTTAGTCCCGCCTATACTTCCTGCCTAGCCACTGGCCAATCAGTGTTTTATTAGCAACACATTTGCCATACAGAACATCCCACAGCAGGCCCTCTCTCTGACTGAGGCAGGGGGTATGCCAGGGGTGGGGTGGAGGGCTGGGTAAGCTCTCTTGCTCTCACGCCCTCAAGGCTGGCTCACTTGCACCCCCCCACACACACACACACAAAACAGGTTCAACTCCAGTGTGCTGTCTAGGTGAGGTACAGGGCCTGCTCTCCTGTGTGCTGCAGCTGGTGAGGGCTGCCACAGGTGGCAATGGGTGAGTGGGGGAGGGCATCTTTCTCTCATGCATGCCACCACATGGCAGATGAGGGGGGGGGATCAGCTCTCCTGCTCTCACATCCTTAAGTCAGCTCACCTGCATCACAGAGAATAGGTTCAGCTCTAGTGTGCCGCCCCGGTGAGTTGCACACCCGTGGTGAGGGGTGATGTAGCTGAAGTTTTCCTGTGTCCCGGCTGGCTGGCAGTAGGGGCAATCTCTCCTACTCATGTCCCCCAAGTAAACACACAGAGGCTTATATTAATTAAAACAGTTTGGCCATTAGCTTAGGCCTACCACTGTCTAGCTCTTACACTTAAACTCAGCCCATTTCTGTTAATCTATATATCACACGTTTTCTGTGGCTTTACCTGTATGCCATTATATGCTGCTCCCTGGACGGCAGGCTGGCATCTCCTCTCAGCCTTCTTCCTGTCTCTCCCTTTGAATTTCCCGCCTGCCTCTAAGCTGCATTGCCATAGGCCAAACGGCTTTATTTATCAACCAATCAATAGTCGCAGTATACAGAAAGACACTCCCCCATCAGGGTGGGGCCAACTTTCCTGAGTGGTGGACCGGGGCAGCTCTCCTTTCAGACCCTGAGGGGCAGGGCCAGCTCTGCTGCCATAGTACCCAGCTAAAGGCAGGACCATCCATCCCAGGACCAGTGAAGGGTGTGGCTGGCTCAGCACAGCCCTTGGATTTCCACACATGTGGTTCCTATGACGCTCTGTGCTAACACTAGCCATGGACATCATCACAGATCCCAGATACAGTGGGACTGCAGACCCAGACATGGCCCTCGGCAACAGCTTGGGCTGTTGTCACCATGGTCACCCAGATCAGTATGGCCCTCAGACATCAACATAGCCCCAGGTGGTTGAACAGAGCCTGGGCATCCACCGAGCCCTTGGTGGTAATAGGAGCCATGGACTTCACCCTAGACCCCAGTTGCTGCAGAGCCACAGGCCCAGACATGGCCCTCAACAGCATCCCTGGCCCAAATGATGTCATGGTCCTGGGTGAGAATGCAGCCACTCAGCTCAGCAAGGCCTCTGACAGTGGCCCAGCCCTCAGACACCCACCTGGCAGGAGGTTGCATCTCAGACCCCAGGGATCTATGTGGTCTCAGGTGGCCTCATGGGCCACGGGTATCAACACAGACACCAGCTGTGGTAGGACCACGGACCCAAACATGGTCCTAGTCAGCAACCTGAGTCTGGACATCACCATGATCAACATGGCCCCTGCTGCAAAGTGGCCCTCGGATGCTATCATGGCCCCAGGTGGTGGCCCAGACTACAGGAGCCACAGATATTGACACAGGACCCTCTACTGCTTCAGAACTCCCAACCAAGACTTGGCTCTTGGCAACAGTCCTGGAGTTGGGTGACGAGCAGGTTGTTCGCATCAGCCTGTCCCCCACCAACCTCATCTCTTCAGATACACCTCTCTTCCCAGCCCATGAACAGCTCCGCCCACATCTTTCTTCTACCTCCCCATCCTGCACTCACTCACCATATGGTCCCCTGATGCCTGACAGGCTCCTGTTTGAGTCACAGATGGCACTGGGTTGAGTCCTGCCTGCCCCAACCTCAAGGCATGGCCCTGAGATGTTGCTTTTCATCTCTCAAATTCCTGGACCTAAAATCCACAGGCTTAGTGTGATGGTGACCTACCTGGTACCAAAGGCTCCCAGATAGTTGTGCCCCCTTCCAGACCACAAAGAGTAGTGGGGAGCTATCTCTGCCCTCCACTGCTCAGGCTTGTTGGTTGTTGTTGTTTGTTTGTTTGTTTTTTTAACATGGCCCAGAAGTCACCTACTGGCCATGTGAAACCAAGCAAGGAACTTATCTCCCAGAGTCAAGGATCAGTCATGTTACAGGACTGTCAGGACAAGCAAATGAGGTGTCTGTGAAGTCCTCAGTATTGTGCCCTCTGTGTGTGAACCTTCCACACGTGGCCCTGATATGTGTAAGCATTAAACAAACTCCCAAGACAAAAATTAGAGAACACCTGAAGGTGAGTCTGAGAGGTGGCTGAAGGTTGCTATATACAGAAAGCAACTTCCAGACAGGAAAGGGGCTTCAAATGGGAAGCATTCACTCCACAACTATTCCAATCATGCGCCAGGCATGAGGGCTAGCTTCAACGATGAACAGGAGAAAACTACCCCTGGCTCAGGCGATGAAGGCGTGGAAAGCAGTAGATGCAAACAGGAGATCGAATCACGGTTCCCATTTGTCTTACCCAGGGGCCTCATGGCCTAGCTCTGGAAACCCCACAAGATCCCCACCCTCCCCTCGCTTCCCGCTTCTTTCTAGTCCTGTCAAGGGACTTGAAACCTTTCACAGTTTCCCTGGGCCGTAAGAGCTTCATAAGATGAGCAAAACACTCCCTCCCAGGAAAGGAGCACTAGAATCGCACTTGTCTCGGGCTGCAGTCACAACTCAGATATTATGAGCGACATTATATCCTTTCCCAATTCTTATGTTGAAACGCCAACTCCCTTTTCCAAGTATCTCAGATTGTGACTGTGTCTGGCCCTTTATAAAGCGATTAGGTTAAAATGAGGCCCTGGGTGCAAGCCCTTACTCAATCTGATTATAATCTTTACACGGAGATGCAACGTATACATGCAAAAATAGATGCCCGGGGCATGTACACAAGACAAAACCAGATGAGGACACACCAAGAAAGTGGTTGTGAAGCTGGCGAGTTGCTTTAGCAGTTCTGTAATTGTTGCTTTCCAGAGGACCAGAGTTTGACTGCTAACACTAATGTCAGACAGACTACAACTACCTGTATCTCCAATACCAAGAGTTCCAAAGCCCTCTTCTGGCCTCCGACAGCCCCTGTGCCCTTGTGGCCTGCACACACATTGCCTCCATTCACAGGGCTACCAGAGACCTTCATAATGTCACCACCAGTAGATTTCATTTTCTCCTGATGCCTAGTTGTAATAGTTTCTTCCTGACCCTGGTCTTGAGACGTTCTGGGGGGGGCACAACTTGGGCTTCTCCAATTTTTATCACCAGCATCTAACATGATGCGTACGAGAGTAAGGACAGTTGACAAGCGTTTGCAGGATGAATGACTGAGACGTCTCATGTCAGTGTGTATATAAACACAGCTTTTATTTTTATTTTGACTAAGGCTGGACTGTCCATGCACAGAATCCAATGTTCAAATGATGAGGCAACTTCCTGGCTTTCAAAGCCACCCGAGCACAGATGTCACGTAACTAAGAGGAGGCTGAGGCCAGAGTCTTAGTTCAAAAACAGACATCCTACAGGCGAAATTGTTAGAATGTGATGGAGGCTTCTGCCATGCCCCGAGTCCCCTTTTGTCTGTGATGAGAGGATGAAGTAAAGGGATGAGGACATTGACGGCGTGATCCCAGCGTTGGGGACTTGGTTTACATGATTGACACAGCTTTAGAGCTCTGAAACAGTCACATCTGGAGTCAATTTCAGAATTAATAGGTCTCTTCTACTCACTTATTTAATGTAATTAGCGATGACAGTGGAGTGTCAGTGCACAAGCCTTTTCATCAGAGAACTCAGTCACGCTCCAGTGTCTCTAGTTTTAATACACAGGTCAGGCTTGCACATGCATATACACGTGTATGCATGTCACACCCTTGTCCACACCTCCTCCTCTTTATATCTCCTTTCTATGGTTGCTTCACAGGAAATACCCTAGGGCTTTATTTGTACACACGCTCTACTTTTCACTTCCTGTTCCTTCCTGGCCATGTTACACTTTTACCATCAGATTGCTCATGTGAAGTCCACCGACCATCGTTCTGTACAAAGTTCCTTCCCTGTTCTTGTCTCGTTAGACCTTGCTGTGGTGGGCCATGTCTAGGACCATCTCTTTCGTCTGAAACATTCCTCTCTTCCCCTGATGGCTGTTAACTGCACAAACTCCAAGTGTCCACCTCCTACCCTCCATCCTCCAGCCTTTACTTTGGGAAACATCCCATGCTGTGCCATGAGACTTTGATTTAATAATCCATCTATTAAGGGAGCAACATTATATCCATGTAGGATATTTCTATCCAATCTCCTTTTTTTTTTTTAGTTTGTATTTTGAAATTAGCCTACTAATGACTGGGTTTTCAAAAAGCCTTTTCACAAACCATTAGTTTTGGTTAACCCACTCATTGCCCCTCCATCCTCCCCATCTCACTACCCCCATCCTTGTTTAACCCTTTAACCCCCAGTAACTGGCCCTCTTCTTCCATGTCATATGTATTCCATCTTTCTTCAGTTTTTTAAATTGGGCTTTGAGATAGGCTTCCATATGGTTTTCATAACCCTTCCTTTGGGTTAGTACTCCTTGCCATGTCCCGGTGCCCGGACACTTGTGGTCCACCAGGTTTAAGCATTTACCCTGGAACAAGGAGGCGACTTTGTTTCACCATCCACTGTAGTGTTTAATTAGTTCTGATTTACTTTTTCCGTTTGTGTGGTTCCTTCAGCTCACTGGACTGTGACTGAGGACCAGTGTTGACTCCTAGCTTCCTCTGTCATTGTCTCCTCTGAGATCCTCTGTGGTACACGGCCAGGGAGTCATGACAGACAGAAGGGCACTGTCTTAGTTAGGATTCCTATGGCTGCAATGAAACACCATGACCAAAAAACTAATTGTCGAGGAAAGAGTTTATTTGGCTTATAATTCAACATTGCTCTTCATCACCAAAGGAAGTTAGGACAGGAACTCAAACAGGGTAGGATCCAGGAGGCAGGAGCTGATTTTGAGGCCATAGAGCTGCTTACTGGCTTGCTTCCCCTAGAGAAATCCACAAAGCTAGAGCATACAGACCCTGAAGCATAGCATATGTTTATATGTTTCCATTTGTTTCAGTAAACAGTTGAAATGGTTATTAATGATTAAAATTCTGGTGTTTTTTCAATAAATTTGGATATTTGCTTTCTTTAAAACAATTTATGATTCTCAAAACAGCACCAGTATTTTCCTGATGGAAACCCTAGAGGTAGGTGTTGAGACCTCCTTTAAATGTGTGGTCTCCCAATTCCCATAAAATCCAGTATCCTTAATTCCCTAAAATCTAGACCTGTGCAAGACACCAGGACTGTTTCTTAATCAGAGAACTGAGAAAAATCACTATTTTATAGATCTAAGTTCAACACAGAGAAATCAAAGCTAGATTAAGTAACATTCTCCTCTAGACAAAGTGAGGGCGAGAACATTTCTATTTGGAAGTGAGAAATGGTCCCACCTATTTCACATGTGCCTGAATACTATGGCAAAGCGGTGCTGCTAGAGAAAATATAGGACATCAGTTAAATCAGAATTTCAGATAAGTAACAATCTATGTGGGTTTTTTTCCCCAAATACTAACCAAGGCAAGCTTATACTGAAAAATAATTCATTGGCAGTTTAAATGGAGCTATATTTGCTTCTCTCCTTAGTCTGGAAAAACTACATAAGGGACTATTAGAAAACAAACCAACCTCCTCATTCATTATTAACCTGTACTGTCCGGTCTTTGCTATGGTGGCTCAGGAAAGGGGGAAGAAAAGTCCCCAGATAATCAAGAACTCTCAGACTGCCTTTGTCAAAGTGCTGGAGAAAAGCAACCTTCTCAAACAAAAGAGAGAAATCTCCGTTTCAAACCTAGATACAGACACAGAGCAAACGCACATGAAGAAAATAAATCTTTCTAATTAGGGACCTTGGAACCCAGAGACAATAACGCTTGCATAAAATATTAAAGAAGGTAATAACATGACCTCAGAACAAGATCATCAGAAAAGAGACAAGGGGAACGTGGCTAGGGTTGTGGCTTAGCCAATGGAGTGTCTGCCGAGCATGCACAGAATCCTGAGCTGAGTCTCCAGCACATAGTGAACCTGGTGTCGTGCTACACACTCTCAATTCTGGCACTTGCAAAGTGGAGGCAACTTAGAGAAAGGGAGAGAGAATATGAATATTTGAATATTTGGTATAAACAAGAGCAGATACAGTTCTGTAGCTATCCCTAGCTAAGGGATTTTTTTTTTAATCAAATTCTTAGTGAGGAACAACTATAAATTAATAACATATGGTACTGTCTTGTGTCATATGTGACTGTGTTTCTGTGAGTTGCTCTATAAATCAGTTGTGATTTCACTCAAAGGATTGTGTCCATTCATTAATTTGAGTTTTTGGTAAGTCCTTTAATAAGAATTGTGTAGACAGGCTCTGGGGCTGAGTGTGTCTGGGTTCAGACAAGACTTGGGTTCCAAGAGTGGTTCATATGTGGCAATCCAAAAGAGAGGGCTGATTTCTGTTTTGCAGAGTGAAATGTGAATTTTTAAAAAGCATCAATAAAATGACTCCTAGTGATATGTTGCTTTACTCAGAGATCAGTGCCTTATCCAATCATCATCAGTGAGGTTTCCTCCTGCAGCAGATGGGAACACATGCAGAGACCCACAGTCTGACATTACAAAGGCAGAGAGAGTCTAAATGGGAGGTCCCCATCAAATTCCTTCCCTCAGACCTCAGACAATCCCGTGGAAGAGGAGGCAGAAAGATTGCAAGAGCCAGAGGGGTTGGAGAACACCAGGAAAACAAGACCCTCTGAATCAACTAGGCAAGACACGTGTGATCTCACAGAGACTGAAGCAGCAAGTACAGGGCCTCCACGGGTCTGCACCAGGTCCTCTACATATATATTATAATTATTAGCTTAGTGTTGTTATGAGACCCCTGATCATGAGAACAAGTGGGTCTCTGACTCTTGTGCCTGCTCCTGGGACTCTTTATCGCTTTCTGGGTTGCCATGTCCAACTTCGATATGATAGCTTTTGCGTCATCTTATTATATTTTATTTTGTCGTGTTTGGCTGTATCTCCTAGAAACCTGCTCTTTTCTAATGAAAGACAGAAATGGAGTGGATCCAGAGGGGTGGGGAGGTGAGGAGGAAATGGGAGGAGTAGAGGGAGGGGAAACTATAATCAGGACATATTGTCAGAGAAAAGAATCTATTTTCAATAAAAGAAAATGAGAATGAAGGTATACACACCTAACATCAAGTGATCGATCTCCTGATGAATGATCAAAACAAAGCCATGTGAAGGGACAGTTTAACGCTGTGTGGTAAGTCTGTGATCAAGGAAAGTGACAGATTCTATAGAGACACAATTCTGTCCAGTTGGGGTGGTCTCAGAAGGCTTGGCTGGACAGGTGACATCTGAGCTACCTCTCAGAGAGCAAACAGAAATGAAATAGGGAAGGTGAGAGATGTGTTTCAGGCAGGGAGAGGTGGGAATAGAAGGTGAAGAGAGAGGAAAGACACCGCCAAGATTTGTCGTTTCTGTTGCGGGCCTTCTTGCAGAGTGCAGATCTTCCTTCGTAGCCACCGTCAGACTGCAGAGCGTTGGAAGCATGTGTCACAGGGCCTTGCTGGGATCTTAAGATGGAGAGAGAAGACCAGCAGCTGCAGGAGACCACACACAGGATCATGGCAAGGATCAAGTGGAAGAATGACCAGGACACAAGCCACAGCAGTGGAAGAGATCGGGAAGGAATGAATAGATTTAATACAAGCTGCACGCAAACCAATAATGCATAGTAATCAGTCAAATGAAGGGATGTAAGGGTCTTGGATTAGAAAAAACAGCCAAGAATGACGCCCAGCTTGGATGCTGACCAAAATAGGGAATACCAGAGAGAAAGGGAGCTGAATTTGGCCTTGGACATGCCCAGTTCTAGATGCCTATGGAACATCCAGGTGGAGATAATTCAGGAGTCTGGCCTGCTTGTGAGACCTTCAAAGGCATAGTGTTCTTGTTTCTAGAAGACCCTCCCAAATGACATCAAAGCTATTAAAATTTATGCACATCCCACATTAAATATAACTTTAACAGAAAAAAATTTAGATTTTTTTTAAAAATAATTTTGATTTTTGGAATCAGTACTCATTTCATTTTTTAGTAGATAAGGGTTTTCTAGTTACATGCAAGCTGAACTTATTAAGTAATAGTTACACTTTTGTAATAAAACTGACATAGTGTTATGTTTTGCATTATTCTTACTAGCTTTGTTTTCACAGAGTGTCTTATTTTTTTAATTTAGGGGTTGTTATTCTTTTATTCAGATCTTCTTAGTGTTCGTGGGCCTTTCTAAAGCTCACAGGATTCAGGCACATAGCCTGTGAAGACTAATTTCAAAACTGTGTGGGAGCACACATGAAGTATGATGCTCAGGAAAAATAGAGTTGTGTAAGGCCAGTGTGCACAAGTTCTGGGTAAAGCCTGAACAGTGGATTAAATTGAACGAGCAAAAGAAACTAAGTCAGAGGAAGGAGGATTTGCAAAGAGATTGTGACAAAGAGCATAAAGTGAAGATCAAAGAGCCACCAGGACAAGAGAAAGCAAGCAAAGTATTACAAGCCATACTCTGGACCACGGGTCTTTGTCTGAACCCCTACCCAAATACAGACCTGTAGGTAAATATAATTTGTTAAAAATGTTTCACAGTTGATAGTGGTATCAAATGAAGAGAAGTTGATTTAGTAAAATGAGGGCTGAACATCTGCCGAAGACAGGGCTGGTGATGCGTTCCTGGGAAGGGCACGAGGTCCCTCGAGGGAGACTCTGGAGAAGACTAGGGGAAGCAGAGCTGAGAGTGTGGGGTGAGAAAACGGAAGGGGCCCCTGTGTAATCTGGGGAGAGAGGTCAAACCAAGTGAGGACAGTAGCTAGCAGGAGGCACCGTGAAAATGAGACAGGTTGACACGTGCTCACTGATGGAGAGAATGCAAACTAGTCCAGCCACCGTGGGGTCAGCATGGAGGTTCCTCAGAAAAATTAAAAAGAAATAGACTATATCATCCAGCTATACCACTCTCGGATATTTCCCCAAAGAATCCCAAGCCCCCTGTCTCAGAGATGCTCACCTGTCATTGTTCCCTGCAGCGCAATTAACAAGAGCTAAGTGACGGGATCTAGTGACAGAGGAATGGACAAAGGAAGTGTGGTGTATGTAAGCAATGGAATCTTTCTGCCCTAGGGAAGAACAAAGTTACGTTATTTGCAGGAATGGGGTTGAAACTGGAGATGACCATATTAGGAGAATAGACTCTAAGGACCTGCCCATGTTCCACTTCTTCCTAAGTTTCCAGAACTTCCCTCCAATAGTGCCATGTTCTGAAGACCAAGCAAGCAAACCTTGACCCTGTAGAGGGCATTACATATTCAAACTAAAACAAGAGTGAAATAGGACCCCCAAGGCATGGGTCTCCCTTGAGTAGGTACTCTTGCGAGCCGCAAGAGTATATCATAGAGATTCAGCTGTGTATTAAAGCTGAACTTTGCCCGGCCAAGGGTCTGTCAAAAGGCAAGCCATTTATTATGAATATTTGGTGTTACCCAGCCTTTAACATTTCAGCTGTCTTCTGCTATGAAATCCTTGCATGCCCAGACCAATTGGTAAACAGTTCAGCTCCCCAGACCTGCTGAACTATTAAATTACTAACTGCCCTGCTGAGCGCCCTGCTGAGCTTAGGAGACAAACTGGCAACTAGCTTTGTTTCCTGTGCTAATGAAGCTCAGACCATCCCCTTGCCTTGAGGAGGCCTAGTAGTTCTCCAGAGCAATTGACTGAGGACAAAAGATGTTTTCACATATCAAGATGAGAGATAAAACAACCTTCCTGAGGAGGCAGGGAAGGAGGGGCCCAGGGAGAGAAAAGGCAGGCATTTTCTGTAGACAGGGATAGAGAGCATGGTGAAAGAGAAGAGAGGAAGACAGAGGTTCCATAGAGGGTAAGCAGATCTTGAGTAGAGTTTTCTGAGTGCCAGGAGTGGAGAGCAGCAGAGATGGAGAAAGAGGATACAGAGGACGAAGATGAGGCTGAAAGTATAGGAGTTGGTCGTTAGCTGGACTGTGAGCTAGGGAGCTGGACGGAACTGCAGTTATGGAGACAGGATTTCATCCCAGAGAAATAAAGTAGACAATATGGAGCTTGGTGTGTCTAGAGTTACTCCTGCCTTGAATGCCTGGTGAAGCTATAGCTGAATTGATGTAATTTTGTCTTAGAGGAATAAAGTTAACAGACATAAGAACAGAGTGGAAGTAGACTTTTTCCCTGATATCCCACACCGTACACAGCAAAGCCCCTGGACCCTAGGGAATCGATAGGCTGGAAGGGTGCCTTGTTTTCAGGGACTCCTCCAGCTACAGAATATACGCATAGCATATGGTCTGCACTTTGCAAATGTTCATTGGTAGAATTGCTCTGTGTTTCAAAGCATGTCATGTCTCACCATGAGACTGTAAAGCTGGAGCCATAACCAACTCTTAACTCAGCCTTTTGTTCCACCAGCAAAAACAAGTCTCTTTAGGGAACTCTAAGGGAGCATTATCCATTTTCTCCCTCTCTTTCTCTGACTCTGCCCCCCACCAACTCCTTGTCTCTCTGGGTCCCTAGCTTTCTATCATTTCTAAGAAGAAATCAAATCTCAAGGAACACATACCCACTGTATTCACATACTCATACACACATGTTTTTTATAATAATGGAGAATATTCTCCTAATTCCAGGGCCACACATCTTTTTCTAGTAATTCTCATAGTTAAAAGAGGTCCAAGAAGGGGAAGCAGACAGGAAGAGCAGTGGGGTGGGGGTAGGGGGGTAGGGAGTCTTAAACTGAAAGGAAATTGAATTCCTCTTCCAAGCCAGTTGCCTATCAATCATCTGTAAGTCTATCCAAAACCTGTCAACCCTATTTATGGTGCATCCGTTCACTGCGTCGGGGGCAATCCCCATTCCCAAGCAAGACTGGGGACTGTTGGTAGCTGTAGAGAGTAAAAATCCTGAACGAAAATTACTTGATGTAAAGCAAAGGATAACCAGACTACAACCCACAGTTCCAGAGAAGCGAGAGCCTTTATCCAGTAACTGATGGAAGCAGATGCAGAGATCCACAGCCAAGCACCAGGCCGAGCTCTCGCAGTCCAGGCAAAGAGAGAGAAGAGGGATTCTATGAGCAAGGTGGCTGAGCGGGTGGGGGTGGGGGGTTGGTGGTGGTGAAGATCATGATAGAGGAATCTACAGAGACAACTGAACCAAGCTCATAGGAACTCACGAACTTTAAATCAACATCTGCAGAACCGACATGGGACCGGACTAGATCCTCTGCATAAGGAAGACAGTTGTGCGGCTTGGTCTGTTTGAGGGTCCCCTGGCAGTGGGATCAGGATCTATCCCTGGTGCATGAGCCGGCTTCCTGGAGCCTATTCCCTATGGTGGGACACCTTGCTCAGCCTTGATGCAGTGGGGAGGGGTGTGGTCCTGCCTCAGCTGAATGTGCCAGGCTTTGCTGACTCTGCATGGGAGGCCTTAACCTTTTGGAGGAGGGGACTGGGGATAAGGGGCAGGGGGATGGGGTGGGGGGGGGTGGGGGGATTCTGGGAGGCAGGAGGAGGGATGAGAGGGCGATCTGTGGTTGGTATGTAAAATGAATAAAAAAATTTCTTAAATAAACAAAGAAAGAAAATTATTTGATGTGTAAAGCAATTTCTTTCTCCCTGACAACCTCCTTTCCTTTTTTTCCTCCATTTCCCTCTTCCGCCTCCTTCTTCACCCCTGCAAATGCTTCCCTCCAACTCCTAAGGCTGCCCTCCCTACTCAGCCCTTCTAGAACCTGAGGAACAGCTCTCTGCGGACCTTATCACGAACTTTAAACCAACATCTGCAGAACCGACATGGGACCGGACTAGATCCTCTGCATAAGGAAGACAGTGGTGCGGCTTGTTTCCCTCCCACCACAGAGAAGACACAAAACAGTCCACGGTGGAGCCTGGGCTTGGCTCTGGGGTAAGAGTGGGTTTGGATTGGTTGAGCTGCCGACGATGAGAAATGAGCACACTGACGTGAGTCTGCATTAGTCAGGAAAATTCTAAGAAACTGCTCCCAGAGAGAGGTGGTAAGAGGGTTTCTCTTCCCCCCTCTACCAGACTTACATAACCTGTAAAATAACAAGCTGCCATTTTAAAACAGTTGGTGTTGGCATGCTGTTATCATGGAAACTACATGAAACTATTCTTTTTAGAAAATATTACTTCAAGTTTTAGGTTAAAACTTAATGCCAAGCACTGATGACTGGTTGGTTTACACAATTATCGCCTTTTTTTTTTTTTCTTTTTCTTCTTAGGAGTAAAGGCAAAACCTCAAAACATGCCACAGCAAAGTGTCTATTTCTGTCACTGACTAACAAGCGAAGGACATCCACAAACCTCTGGAAATTAATATGCCCAGGAAAATCCATCTGACAAAAGTCACCAGGAAGTTATTAACTAGAGTTGAGTCACTGACAAGAGACGTTATTAATGACCTCATCAGGATTTCAAGTGCACTTAACTACAGCACCGAGATCCTTATTACAGACGACACAGAGAATATAAAATTATCCTACAGCAGTGGCTTGGCTAGAGATCAAATGAAAAGCTGTGAAGAACTTAAGTTCCAGGCCATTCCGTGATTCCTGAGGCTTCACACAATTCAAAATGTTACGAGCATCAGCCTTGCTGTCTTTCCCATCTATTGGTTACTGATTGTTAATAAGTGGGCTTTGTTTCCCCTGTTCCTCTTCCAAATGCTAAAGGAATACCGACAAGAGTCAGAAAGTTTCCCCAAACTTTGCTTTTCAAAAGGGGTTCAGGGGTGTGGCTTACTTTTGGATTGGAAGAGACACTCTCAAGTACATGGATATTTTTATTGTGGTCCCTTTCGACAAGGAAAAGAGGCATCTCATTCCTGTTCAGTTCTTTCAACCAGGACTCTGATTCAATTGGCACATAGTCCACACACATATGTATAGACACATATTTATTTTAAATTTTTTCAAAACGATTTATTTTATCACTTTCTTTTCTAAATCATATGTGCACCTGGTTATCTCAGGAAATGCTCAGTTCACATCAGAACACCTAGGTCAGCTACTCTTGACTGCTTCCCGAGTGTGCCCATACCGTCTTGTCTAGGGCTGTGGAGGTAAAAGTAATGGGAAGCAGCCACAGTCCCAAAGAGCCCTGGGAATAAAAGCCAATCATCTAAAACTGTCAACTAAGAGTGACCGACGGAAGTACTGTTGATGTCAGGAGTCAGAGGAGAGCGGAGGACTTAACTCAGTGTGGAGGGAGTGGAGGGGGAAGCTTCTGGAAGGAGCCAGAGTTAGGATGAAAGGAAATGAGCACTCACAGTGACTATCACATGAGGTGCAAGGTGTGTGGGCCAGTGAAGCTCCTTCAGTGTCTGGGTGATTCTCCCATGTTTGTAAAAGGGGAAACTTGGCCTTGGAGACTGTCACTAATGTTCGTCGACTTGAAAGTGATGGCCTTGAAATTCCTATGTCAGCCCCTCCACAGTCTCCACCTGGCAACGTCTTGCACTTGATGTGAGATCATTCCCTCTGTCCTCTGCAGGACTTTGAAGTAATCCCTCTATGCAGACTCAGCAAATCATTTTCTATCATTGATCCTATTGTCCTTGTGGTCACTTTGGATAGTCCCTGGACACCAAGTGTCCTTTCAAACAAAAGCCCCCAGCATGGTCAGGTCTCCTTTTACCAATAAAGCATGACATGGAAGGCGTACATGTACACACTACATCCTTTGGCGTTTCATTAGATCATGCTTCTTTATTCATCAGTTCATTCATTCATAATGAGATGGAGAACAGGACACCTCCCCCTACCAACAGTTGGTTTGGGTGTGCTTCCTGGACAAAGGACTGTCCTAGGTAATAAAATACCATGATGTGGCATTGATGACGAGGATGTATATATATGTCACCTGCTGCCAGAGCTTTTGAAAAAGAAGTTTAGCAAATTCATGTCAGACTAAGAGATATTAGTTGCTTAGGGGTGAGCAGGAAGGGAGAAGCAAGAAGGAGAGGAGATAAGAGAGGAAACTTCTGTTTCTTGCCATTTTCTATATAGAACACAGCACAACAACCATTCACATGACATTTGTTCAATGTTGTGTATCATAAATAATGTAGAGATGATTTAAAGTCTGTAGAAAATTGGCTGGTTATAAACAGATGCTATGCTGATTTATATATATGGAACCTGAGCCTGTGTAGATTTGGGTATCTGCAGGAAGGGGTTCTTATCTCCAATCCCATCTAGATGCCAAGGGTGAATGTATTTTACAAATAAACTAAGCCCTCTAAAGCTTAAGTAAATTGTCTAAAAACCGGCTTTCTGTGACTGAGAACAGGCGTGTAGAGCTAGGGCCTCAGTCTCTTAAGCATTTGCCCTTCTCTGTATGAAGTGCACTGTGTGTTCTGTTGTGTTTTCCCACATTTGCTGAGCTAAGTGCCTGGGGCATCTGGGAACAAGCTGTGGAGAGGGTTCCGGGTGTGTTCAGCTCCTCTTGATTCAACACCAATTGTCATTGGATCCTTGATAAGTTGGGCCCTCTTCAGGGGCCTGTTCTGGGAGTCATGTAGCTTGTGATTCCATGCTCCATTTTATATAATATATTCAAAATGGACCTGGTGCTGGGGCAGAGGGAGATGTCAGTCTT
>CABHPQ010164092.1:0-11858 GCA_902168405.1 Peromyscus aztecus
GCACTCGAGAGGCAGAGGCAGGCAGATCTCTGTGAGTTCAAGGCCAGCCTGGGCTACAGAGTGAGATCCAGGACAGGCTCCAAAGCTACACAGAGAAACCCTGTCTCGAAAAACAAAAAAACAAAAAAAACAAAAAAAAAAAAAAAAAAGTTTTAAAAAAAGGACTGTGGTATTGATATCTGTGATAATGTAGATGACCCTTAAAAACAACATGCTGGGGCTGGAGAGATGGCTCAGAGGTTAAAAGCACTGACTGCTCTTCCAGAGGTCCTGAGTTCAATTCCCAGCAACCATCTGTAATGAGATATGGTGCCCTCTTCTGGACTGCTGTCAAACATGCTGTATACATAATAAATAAATAAATCTTAAAAAAATAAATAAATAAAAGTTAAAAAAAAAAAAAACCATGCTAAGAGGCTGGAGAGATGGCTCAGCGACCAAGAGCACCTGCCGCTCTTCCTGGGTTCAGTCTCACCACCACACCCCTTGGTGGCTCACAATCAGTTGTACCTCTAGTTCTAGGGGGATCTGATGCCTTCCACAGGGATTGCATGTGGTGCACAGACATACAGGCAGGCAAAATAAACAAAAACATTAAAAAAAAAAAAAAGCAGAGTGAAAGAAACCAGACTCAAAAGTCCGTATGTGGGATGACCTCACTTACATGGAGTATCTGTAATAGGTAACTCCATAGAGACGAAGAGTACATTGGTCTCCAATGCTGGGGCTGGGCGGCGGTGTGTGGGGAGCAATTACTTAATGAGTCCGGGGATTTATTTTTCCCCAAAGGTTATGAAAATACTTTGGAATTAGACAGAGGTGGTGGTGGCACAGCGATGAACGTGTTAAATGGCAGTAACTGCACTTTTGTTGTTTGAGACAGGATCTTACCACGTAGCCCAGGCTGCAATTTATGACTTTCCTCAGCTTAAATGCTAGGATTACACGCAGGGTTGCAATTACTACCGTGCCTGGTTGAAGTGTACCTTCTGGAATGATTACTCTTGGGTTGGAGAGATGGTTCAGTGGTTAAGAGCACTTACTACTCTTACAGAGGACCAGGGTTTGGTCCATGACGGCTCAACCATCCCTCACTGCAGTTCCAGAGGCTCCATCATCGCCCTCTTCTGGCCTCTGTGGGAACTGCACACATGGTGCGCTAACATACACCCAGGCAAGATGCTCAAATATATAAAATAAAATTAAAAAATTAAAATGGTGGCACACACCTTTAATCCCAGCACTTGGGAGACAGAGGCAGGCAGATCTCTGTGAGTTCGAGGCCAGCCTGGTCTACACAGCGAGATCCAGGACAGCCAGGGCTGTTACACAGAGAACCCCTGTCTGGAAAAAGGAAGCAAAACAAAACTATTTTAATTTAATTTTTTTTGTTTTTTGAGACAAGGCTTCTTTGTGTAATAAAATGGTTATTTTTGAGCTGGACACCTGGGAGCCTGAGGCAGGAATATCTAAATTTCAAAGCAAACCTGGGTATGAGATCCTGTCTCAAAAAACAAACAAAGCTGGGGGCAACGAGATGGCTCAGTGAGTAACTTTGCTTGCCACTGAGCCTGACAATGGCAGTGTGATGCATGGGACCCACAAGACGGAAGGAGAGAACAAGCTCCTACAAGCTGTCCTCTGACCTCCGACACGCTCTAGTGTGGGTGCATCTGTGCACCCCACTCCCACAGTAAGTAAATGTTGAAAACAACTAAAAAAACAGATAAAATAGCTAACCTTGTCATATATGAAAGAGAAAAGAGGACCCAGGAGTGGCAGCACAAGTCTTTAATCTCAGCACTCGGGAGGCAGAGGCAGGGGGATCTCTGAGTTCGAGGCCAGCCTGGGCTACAGAGCGAGTTCCATGACAGCCAGGGCTGTTACACAGAGAAAACCTGTCTCAAACAAAACAAAACAACAATAGAAATACTAAATAAAAAATGATGCATGGGCCAGCAAGATGGCTCAGCTGGTAAAGGTGCTTGCGGACAAACCAAATGATGTGCATCCAGTCCCCAGGACCTGACTAGCGCAAGAGGAGAACCATCTCCTGCAAAATGTCCTCTGACCTTCACGTGTGTGCCATGGCAAACCAAACCAAAGTTTTAAAAATGCAATTAAATTTTTTTAAAATGAGACAAATCTATGTATACGGACAAAAAAAAAATGTCAATAGGCTAGGCACGGTGGTACCCACCTTTAACTCCAGCACTAGGGAGGTGAAGGCAGATGGAGCTCTGTGAGTTAGAGGCCAGCCTGGTCTACATAATGAGACTCTTGGGGGAAAAAGCCACAAACACCCAAGTTAAGGCCAAAGTGAAAAGCAGCAGATTACACAGCATTACGTGTAATGTGATACCATTTTTGCAAAAATGAAAGCTGCAAATACATAACTGGGTGTGGTTGTATATACCTATTATCCCACCACTGGGGCGGTGGAAGTGGGAGAAACAAGAATTCACAATGAGTTCCAAGCCAGCTTGGCTACATGAGATTCGATTTGAAAACAACATTAATATATGTTAGTGAATTAAAGGAAAATGCCTGGGAAATCTCCCCCGCATCCTGGCTGTCTCTGAGGCGTGAGAGCACTGTCCCTGCACAGCCACACTGAGTGTTCCTGCTGTTCTTTCCAATGTCAGACCACTCTGTGTCACACATTCGAACCAGGGCAAACAAAGGGACTGTGTTTTTGTTTTGTTTCTGTAG
Organism: Peromyscus aztecus; assembly: GCA_902168405.1. NCBI lineage: Eukaryota > Metazoa > Chordata > Mammalia > Rodentia > Cricetidae > Peromyscus > Peromyscus aztecus. The sequence continues at coordinate 2,713 of CABHPQ010164092.1, forward strand.
TACTGGGAGATGGAAGCTAGAACCCGGAGCCAAGATTGTGCAAGCGAAGCTCTCTGCCGCTGACCTAGCTGCACCCCCCGGTCACATGCCCCCCTTCCCCCTCCCAACAGCCCTGACTGTCCTGGAACTCTGATCTTGCCTTGGCCTTCTGAGTGCTAGAATTATAGTCACCATTTGTGACTGTGAGAGGGCGCTTTGTTTTTGTTTTTAATTCTTATTTTATGTGTACGGGTGCTCTGCCTGCACGGATGTCAGCACCGCGGGTACACCTGGTGCCATCGGAGGACAGACAGAATGCTGGATGTCCGGGGACTGCAACTGTAGATAGTTCAGAGCCACCGCATGGCTGCTGGAAATCGAACCTGGGTCCTCTGGAAGAGCAGCCAGTGCTCTTAGCTGCTGAGCAACCTCTTTGGCCCCAAGATGATGGATTTGTAGGCACATAAAAGCTATCTTATGACAATAATCCTTTTCAACTCTGCACCTACCTATCCAACCTTTTTTTTTTTTTTTTTGGTTTTTCGAGACAGGTTTTCTCTGTAACTTTGTGCCTTTCCTGGAACTCACTCTGTAGCCCAGGCTGGCCTCGAACTCACAGAGATCTGCCTGCCTCTGCCTCCCGAGTGCTGGGATTAAAGGCATGCACCACCACCGCCCGGCATATCCAACTTTCTTAACACATTGACTTTTTTTGAACTAGAAACCCAATACAGGAGAGTATTTACAAATACTAGTCTAGGGGACTTGGTGCAGTCTCTGGAGACAGGGTGGGTTGGAGACTATAAGCAAACTGGAATTAGCTACAGTGTGTTTGAAGAACACCGTGTGCTTGCACATGCAGAGATGGGCAACAGTTCTCCAGACCCCTGGAGAGAGTCAACTGTTCACTTGTTCCACATTAGCTTATAGGGTTCCTGCCCCTCGTGTGTGATATCCAAGGAGATGTGGACACTGTCTTGGTTATGACAGCATGTGTGCTGATCTCATCGGTCCCTCAAAGATGCCCTTCCAAGTTAGGGGTACACTAAGACTCAACTCAGATGAGCAGCTGCCTGTCTGCAGGCCACACCACCTGCAAGGAGCAAATCCAGTTCAAACCAGGGTTATCTGACTCCACAGGCAATGTCCTAACACCCTTTGTTACACAAACCCCACTGACCATGACTTCAGCAGTGAGCACCAACGTGCTATGGCCTGCCTTACAAATGCTCCCATTTAATCCAAAGTTCTGTGAGAGAAAAAAATATTGTACTATTTCCAAAGGGGAAACTGAGGCTCAGGGAGATGTGGTGGCTTGCCAGGAGTCCCGCAGGATCCCCTCCCCTAGAGCCTGGGCTCACCAGCCAGTTGTTAACCTTTCTGTCACTGTCATGGATGCCACAGTGGACCCCAGACTTCTATTGGGAATCAGAGAACTGGCTCCCCCAGCTGCCCTGGGCGCCAGAAGCTCACAGCTCTGTCAATGGAAGACAACCCCTTGACCAAGGTCCTGATGCTCCCTCAGGGTAGCTCACAGCCCAAGATGTGTCTATCAGGAGTATAAAGGCCTCAAGGCAGGCTTCAGGGAGGATGTCCTTGGCCAGCTCAGCTCTTGAACTTCCCTTGGGATGAGGAGCAGGCACAAGTGTATCAGAGCTCAACTCCTTGCTCCCTCAATTCAAGCCCTCTGCTTCCCAAGGCTGACCCAAGATGTCTGGTCTACCTTTTAGGGCCAGCAAAGCTTTATCTTAAAGCCCCGTGGCTTTGGCCGAAGCAAACAGCAAAAGGTCAGACCTGCACTGTAGAGACTGTGAGCAAACTGGCATAGAATGACCCAAGGTGAGGCAGCTGGTGAGGAGGCCAGCAAGATGCTAGCAGGGCTGGGGATGTCATTCAGTTGGCAGAAGGCTCGTCTAGCATGCACGAGGTCCTGAGTTCGACTCCCCAAGGGGAAAGCTAGGTGAGTTCCAGGCCAACCTGGGATACATGAGACTTTGTCTGAGGGAGGGAGGGAGAGAGGGAGGGAGGGAGGGAGGGAGGAAGATAAAAGAAAAAAATGGGGCTGGAACACTGGCTGCTCTTGCAAAGGACCCAGGTTTGGTTTCCAGCACCCACATGGTAGCTTGCAACTGTCTGTAACTCTAGTTCAGGGGGAATCTGACACCTTTTTTCTGACCTCCATGGGCACCAGGCACACACATGCTACACAGACACATGTGCTGGCAAACACTCATATACATAAAACAAAAATAAATACATCTTTAAAAAAGAAAAGAGGGACAGGGCCTGAATTCTCAGCACAGAGGGAACGATGGTCCCCAGCAGTGGCCACTGGGTGTGATAAATGGACCAGAATCTGAGAATGACCAAGGATCCCTGGCTCGGGGCAGGACATGCCAGTGCACTGTGCTGTCTTCCATCTGAAAGTCATTCTCCAGCTTGAGACCAGTCTGTTAGGATGCCCACTCTGGCTCACCCTCTCACTGACCCCCGTGGCCTCCTGCTTTTGAGGTGAATACTTCCCTCACTGTGAGGCTCTAGGAATGGGAAGCTTGGACAAAGGCCTGAAGGAACATTTGATCAGCCACAGCAAACACTATCCTGGTTGCTCTAGGCTTCCCAAGTACTTGCTGGGAAGTCTGCAAAGGGTGTAGCTTTAGGGACAGACACACCTGGCTGCGGCCCTGGGAGTTGAGACATATCCCCATGCTGCCGAGCCCCAGGACTCTAGCTGGCAAGAGGCTGGTGATGCTCGGGAGTTAAGTAACAACTGGAGAGTTGCCAGCAGATGGTGTGAAGTCAACCAGGGGCAGTTACTGCTGTTGGGTGAAGTGGTAAGGACTCCCACGTGGCTCTGCAAGCCTGGCCACGCCACAGCAGGCGGCGATCCAGTCTCAGTCTCCTTGTGCCCCCAGCCTGATTCTCCTCCACTGTTCTCTCTGTAAATGTCGACAGCTGCCCCAGCCAGACACAGGGAGAAGCCGCTACATTCCCCCCCACCCCCACCCCTCGCCTGAGTTTACCAAGTCCTTCCTTCCCTAGTCTCTGCTACACTCCAAACCCTGGCCCACCAAACCCTCTACAGTCTTTACTTTGGTCCTCAGGCTGGCCTGTACTCTTCTCCCACTTGAACCAGCTTGGTCTGCTACGGTTCGCACTCTTTGACCCGCCCACTAAGGGCAAGGCCGGGACCGCCTTGGTTATTCCAGGGCAAAGCAGAGAGCCTGGCACACAGTAGGTGCTCGATAAATACCAGCTGGCTGGCAAATGGATGAATGCATGCATGGACTGACCATGCTGAGAGGAGTAAGAACAGCCACAGGACAGGTCACAGGCAGGTGGCACCTCTGCCTACTAGGCCTTGCCCCAAGTCTTTTATATAGATTTATTCATTTGCTCCTCACAGCCATGCTGCGGGCCACACGGGCAATCACAGCAGAAGCAAGACTGGAAAGGACCCAGCTGTGCCATAACCAGGTACTATGATCTCAGACACCAAATCTTTGTGCTCACCTGGTGAGGCCAGAGCCACCAAGATGAAGATCTGCCTGGGGCCAGTGAGATGGCTCAGTGGGTAAAACCTGAATTCCTAAGTTGCCCCAGAGCCCACATGGTGGAAAGGGACAACCAACTCCTATGAGGTCTGAACCTGGGGTAGGTACAGGACCACCAGCTTTGGGCCTCCTCCCCTCTGCTCAGGCCCCCTTTTCAGGGACGAAAGTCTTAACACCCACTCTGGGGGTAGAAGCCTTCAAACCAGCTGGCGGCCTCAGGGGACCGTGCCTTGGGGCTTGCCTGCAGGCTGGAGTGGGGGACCAAGCAGCCGGGACTCAGGCCCCCACCTCTGCCTCCCCCGAGCAGCTCTGCTTGTCTATCAATGGGAGGAAAAGTTCTGCCGTTCAAATAACTTTAGAAAATCAGTGCCCTGAGGGATAAATGTCCTTGTCTAACAAAGTGCCCTGCTAGCGTCTATCTGGATGACATTCAGAGGCTCCAAAGTAGTCAGTTCTCTCTCTCGGGAGAGGCAGGAGGGTGAGCCTAGCCGAGTCCAATGTCAAGGCTGACCTCACTGCAGTCTCCTGCTCTGTCCACACACCTATTTTGCATAGCCTTGCCTCTCTCCATTTGCCCACCTGGTTTTCTCTGGAATAAAAAACAAAACCTGCAAGGGGTTGGGGATGTGTCTCAGTTGATAGAGTGTTTGTCTAGCATGCACAAAGCCCTTGGTTCAATCCCCAGCATCTCCCATAAACTGGGCATGGTGGCGAATGCCAGTGAATGCTGGCACTTGGGAGGTGGAGGCAGGATGTTCAGGGTCACCTTCAGCTACAAACTGAGTTAAAGGGCAGCCTGAAGTGGCGTGTGGTGGCACATGCCTTTAACCCAGCACTTGGGAGGCAAAGGCAGGCAGATCTCTGTGAGTTTGAGGCCAGCCTGGGCTACAGAGCAAGTTCCAGGGCAGCCAGGGCTACACAAAGAAACCCTGTCTCAGGGAAAAAAAAAAAAAAAAAAAGAGCAGCTTGAGCTACTGAGACTTCCGTATGCACGCACACACGTGCACACACAGCCAGCCATAGCCACACATGTGTGACCAGACACATACAAAAACATGCATCCATGAGCACACACATGAAAAATGAAGAAAGAAAACTCCACAGTCTCCTGTTTTTTGACAAGTGGGGCATGATGAACTGGTCTGTGTTGTCTGAGACCCTCACCACAGACCTGTCTAGGATCATCCCCGTCTTAGGGAAGGGGGAAAGTGGGGCTCAGAGTAGAGAAGAGATCCATCCAAGGACTCCAGTCCAGGTTGGTCTGACTCCAGCATATTCTTTCCACTGTGCCCTTGCCTCCCACCTCTCACTGCCTGCCTCTCCTCCCTCCTTACCTTCCTCCAAGCACTTCCCACGCACTGGCAGGCCCAGCTGGCTCACCCAGAATGCATCAGTCTGAGGGCTCCACCTCTGTAAGCGATGTTCCCTTTGCTCCTCAGGACCTCCCTCACCTCCCGACTTCTTCATGCCTTTGCTTTTTTTGAGGGGGGTGGTTTTTGAGACAGGGTCTCATTGTGTAACTCACCACGAGACTGGCATTGGTAATCCTCCTGCCTCGGATCCCTGTCTGCTGTGATTACAGGTGTGTGCCACTGTGAGGTGTTTTGTTTTTTGTTTGTTTGTTTGTTTTGTGAGACAGGGTCTTGCCCTGGAGCCTGGGTTAGCATTAAACCTATGATCTTCCCTCTCAGCCTTCCATGTGATCAGATGACAGATGTGTCCCCAGAACCTGACTTCCTGTCAGCTCCCCCCCCCCCACACACACACAGACTCATCACTTCAGGCAGCAGCATCTCTTTGGGGAGACCCTGAGCACTGCGTTAAGAGTCAGGGGTCTGCTCTGGGCCTCTCCATCAGAAACCACTGTGGTCACTTGCTTCCTCGACCCTAACAAGGCTCTAAGTTCTTGGGGGCAAGGTCTCTGCTCACTGGATCCAGCACAGAGCAGGACACATAGCAGGTGCTCCATAAACACCTACTGAGGAAAGGTGGGCGTCAACAGACAGCTCTGTTTTTCTGTTTAGTTGGTTTTGCAACAAGGTCTCAGGTGACATAACCCAGGCTGGCCTTGGAACGAAGAATGACCTTGAACGCTTCTGCCTCCAGCTCTCAAGCGCTGGGATTACAGGCATACACCACCACACCTGCTTTATACGGATTGAACCCAGGGCCTCATGCACACTATGCACGCACTCTACCAACTGGGCCACATTCCCAGCCCCAGAAGACAACTCTTGGGGTCCGAAGTGTTCCAGGCCTCCCTGATGGTGCTGGGCAGAGAGCAGTCCTCGCTCTTGGCCTTGCTTCCTACCGGAAGCTTCTCTTGACGACTTCAGGCTCCTACCTGACTCCTACCTACCCCACGTCACAGTCATTCACTCATCAAACCTCTGAGCGTAAGAGGAGCATCTGGCAAAAACACAGGAGGTAACACAATGCCATGCTTTTCCTACCTGGCCCGGAGACACACGGGGCAAAGGTAACTAGCACACCATCAACCTTTTGCCTATTTCTTTTGCTTTGTGCTGATCTGGCCCCACCTCCCCTTCCTCCTTCCCCAGCCCCCTGCCAGCCGTACCCGGTTGATGAGCTCGCCAACCATGCCTGTCCAGGAGCCATTTGGCTCAGGTGCCCCGTACAGTCCATCCTCCACCAACCGCAGGCGATATCGGAAGCGCAGCAGCTCAGCCAGCTCCCGAAGCATGTCCACACAGAACCCCTCGAAGCGCTCGTTCCCTGACAAGGCCTGAAAGTTGGGCCGGCGCATGACATACGGGTTCTCCTGGATGGGCAAGAGAGAGCAGGGGTCAGAGATTGAGAACTTGGGGGCTCAGTCAAGGATCCTAGGGCCCAGGACCCAAGAGGGATGGATGACAGGCCCCCTACACATACCTTCGCCTTTTCTGTTTTTATTTGTTTGTTATTGTGTGTACATGACATGAGTGTACACGTGTGTGAGAAGGTCAGAGGAAACTCTGGGTGTCATTCCTCAGGAGCCTTGATCTTTCCTTCTTTTCTTTTCTTTTCTCTTTTTTTAAATTTTATATGCATGATGTTTTGCCTCCATGTGTGTCTGTGTACCATGTACATGCCTGCTGCCAACAAAGGCAAGAAAGTGGTGTTGGAGCCTCTGGAACTCAGATGGTTGTGAGCCACCATGTAGGTGCTGGGAACTGAACCCCTGCCCTCATAACTGCTGAGCCATCAGCCCTCCCATGCACCTTGTTTTTTTTTTTTTTCCCTTGCTGTTGTTGTTGTTGTTTTCTTGAGACAGTGTCTCTCAATGACCCAAAATAGGTAGAGTAAACTGGGCAGACTAGCCAGCAAGCCCCCCCTCCACCCCCCAATCCCCCGGGATCTGCCTGACTCTGCCTCCCACGCATTAGGATTACAAACCAGACTGAGCCTCTCCCTAGCCCTGTTTGTCAGTTTTTAAGACTTGGTCTCATGTTACCCAGGCTATATCTGAACCCAATGTATAGACAAGGGTGACCTTGAACTTCTGATCCTCCTGCCTCTGCCTAAGGGCTCAAATTATGAGTGTGTGTAACCACACCTGGCTAATGCACACAGTCGTCATTTAGAAATGCTATGAGCGGAAAACAGGCCTGAAAGCTGAGGGGCTTTGGGGATGCATGCATGGGCTCTGCCACCCCCATATCAGACCACAGGAAGACATGTGACTCTCTACAGCCAAGCCCAAGTTCACTGGTCTCCTGCCAAAATGCCTAGGAGAAAGTGGGGGAGGGTTTGAGGGGGACTCAGGCTGGGCTGACATCAAATTAGAGTGGAGTTTTCAAGATTCTCTTGGACACACCTTACCCAAATCATCCTTACCACATGCACAAGTACCACATGACCCTATCCAGTCCCACCAAACATACAAGGGTAGTTTTAACTTACGAGTTCTTCATGTTTCTTCCCCACACACAACCAGCAGTGAATCACTAAGCCAACTTTCTGAGCCGCCAATGGGCCCCATGAGAGTATCCCTCACCAGGATTTCACTCCAGCCCGAGCTGCCACGAGGCAGGCGGGCATGACACACCAGATGGTGAAATTGCAAGAGAATTTGGAAGCCTGGATTGTTTTGTAAAATCCCTTGATTACGAATGTTAGCAACTCATTCAAATTCTAATACCTTTTTTTTTCCTTTCTTTCTTTCTTTTTTTAAGGCCACATGAACACACCTGCCAGTTTGTAAATCTCTGGCCTTTTGCTATGTGGATGGTCTTTTGTAGGTGTTGTTTTAAGATTTTAAAATTTTATGCATATGAGTGTTTTGCCTGCCTGTACATCTGTGTACCACATGCTTGCCTGGAGCCTAAATAAGTCAGGAAAGGGCACTGGATCCCCTGGAACTGGAGTTATGAATGATTGTGTGACATCACATGGGTGCTGGCAACCAAACTCAGGTCCTCTGCAAGAACGGCCAGTGCTCTTGGTTTGGTCTGGTTCTTTTGAGACAAGGACTCACTATGTAGACCAGGCTATCCTCAAACTCACAGAGATCCTCCTGCCTCTGCCACCTGAGAACTGGGATTAAAGACAATGAACCTCAAACTCACAATCCTCCTGTCTCAGCTTTCCGAGTGCTGGGATTATAGACACAGGTGTCACCATCAGTGACCGCACTGAAGTTGACTTTTGAGGGTCACAAGTAGACTTTACCGATCTCAGCATGACAAAGAAGCATGGAGGCAGAGCGCCTGCCGGAGTACCCGCAGATTGAGGAAGTCTGGAGGCCATCGGAATAAACACATAATTTGTCTCGGAGGCTATTGTCTAAATGGTGGCAGGACAGTGTCCCTTCACAAAAAAGAATTTAGGACTCAGAAAATACCCAGGAGAGAACTCTTTGGTAATAACATCTATGATGCTTACCATGAGATAGATTCCTCCCTCCTTCCCTGTCCTGTGTGTATTCTTTAGATCACTTGACTTGAAGAAATTATTTATCATTAGCCAGGCAGTGGTGGTGTGCACACCTTTAATCCCAGCACTTGGGAGACAGAGGCAGGTGGATCTCTGTGAGTTCAAGGATGTGTGTGTGTGTGTGTGTGTGTGTGTGTGTGTGTGTGTGTGTGTATACACAATGGAGGAGGACATGCACGCCACAGTACACATGTATAGGTCAGAGGACAACTCTATGGAGTCTGTTCTCTCCTTTCACCTTCACATGGGTTCCAGGGATCAAAGGTCATCGGCCTTTACAGCAAGCGCTTTTGGCTGCTGACCCCTCTCGCTGGCCCCAGATCATTTGGCTTTAAATCCTCACAGAAATCTATAATAAAGGGAGTATTTTTAGACTTTTTTTGTTTTCTTTGCAAAGCTGGGGATCAAATCCAGGGCCTGGGCATGCTAGGCAAGCACTCTACCTCTAAGCCACGTCCCCAGCCCCTCACTGGGGGATTCTAGGCAGGGGCTCTACCACTGAGCCACGCCCCAGCCCCTCACTGGGGGATTCTAGGCAGGGGTTCTACCACTGAGCCACACCCCCAGCCCCTCACTGGGGGATTCTAGGCAGGGGCTCTACCACTGAGCCACACCCACAGCCCCTCCCTGGGGGATTCTAGGCAGGGGCTCCACCACTGAGCCACACCCCCAGCCCCT
>CABHPQ010164092.1:11958-34682 GCA_902168405.1 Peromyscus aztecus
CCTGCCTCAGTGTCCCAAATAGCTGGGATGAAAGGCCTGCGCTTGTTTTTCATGCACATGTACTGGAGTTCAGAGAGGGCAGGTAGCAGAATCAGCTACCCTACTCTGCTGCCTCTTCCATCAGCAGATGGAGGCCACTCTCTCACTTCTTGTGGTAGCTGGCTTTATGACTTGCCTTGACCAGATGAGGCAGAAATCAAGCCGGCTGAATTCTAGAGCCTCAGCCTTAAGAGCAATTCTGAGACCTCCATGTAAGTAAGCCCAGGTCAGCCCGCAGGAAGACAAGTGGACCAGGGATTTGAAGCTAAAAGGAGCACCCATGGATATTCTGGGCTTTTCACACTTCTTGTCTACTAGATGTATGTAGCCAGTGAGCCCCAGGGTGGCAAGATGAGAACCACCAATCAACACACAGAATCATGGGAAGTAACAGTTTTAGCCTCTTGAGTTTTGGGGGAAGTTTTCAAAAAGCCATACACAGCCATTCTTCCCACAAGGCCAGGTTACATACACCACAGGCCCTTGTGCTCTCAAACCAAACAAAGCTGAGGGACAACAGGATGGAGGGAGCTGGGGCTTCTCTCCTTCCCAAGCTGCTTCTCCAAATCCAAAATTGTGGAAGCGGGGATGGGAATGTGAGATAATACTAATAATAGCGGCGGCCGCTAGTGTTTCTTGTGGGCTTACAGTGTGACAGCTCTGTCAGTGTGGGAGGGTGGTATTATTACCTCTCTCTTACAGCTGAGGACACGGAGGGCCAGAGGAGCAAAGTCATAAGTCAGTGTGACCCCAAAGGCTCAAACCTCTGCTCTTTAAGCCCTATGCCAGACAGAGCTCAAGTGGACAGAGTGGGGGAGTGGACGTGGGAGAGCCGGACGGACTGGGGGAGCTGGAGAATCAGAGACAAGAGCCTATGCTGAGGCTGGGATTCTCCTGCCAGGTCAGAACACAGAGCAGGACACAGGTTAGGGGTAAGGCGTCCAGCCCAAGACTGCCAGCCAAATCAGAGCAAAGAGGAGGAGAGAGAGCATAGGTCTGAAACCAACCCAAGACTGCACACATCCAAGCCCTGTTTCTTCCCGTGTGCCAAGCCCACCTCCAAATCAAAGAGTGAGGGGCCTGGGCTCAGGGTCTGTCTCCAGCAGTCTGAGCTTATAGAGATGATGGAAAAGGAAGCCTAGCACAGAACTGGGGACAACAGTCAGGACACGGGACTTCAACTTACAGCCCTGGCATTCAACGAAAGGGCCAAAGCTCCCTTTCTTCCCGACCCCCCTCCTTCTCTTCCCATATTAAGGATTGAACCCAAGATTCCCATTGAGCAATGCCTCCAGTACTGTTTGTTTGTTTGTTTGTTTGTTTGAGACAGAGTCTCACTAAATTGTAGCCCAGGCTGTCCTTGAAGTCACTCTGTAGCCCAGTCTGGCCTTGAACCTTTGATCCTCCCAGTGGTTCTCAAGGAGGCTCTTTCAAGACACTACTGTCTGAGAAGCCCAGTGCTGGAACAGGCTAAGAATGCTTTGGAGCCCAGTCCTAAGAATGGATGAGCATCGATGCAAAGAAACACAGGTCCAAGAGCAAGGACTGCACCAGGGCTCAGGGTGGGAACAAAGACCTAATTTGGAACAAGTTAGAGAGATCATCAGTGTCATAAAAGGATCCCAGGCAACTACTAAAATAGCAAGGTCTGTAAGATATATTAAGAGGGAAAACCCACTAGCTACAGAACAACCTGTACAATGTGCTATTTTCTGTGAAAGAAAGAGCTGGGATGTGCTTGTACATAGACGTTTCTGGAAGGCTGCTGGCCTCCGAGAAAGAAAAATGAGGGGCCAGAGAGGGATGGAGGCTAATTTTGTCCTTATTAACTCTAGGGTTTGGTTTGGTTTTGAGACAGGGTCTCACTCTGCAGTTCTGGTTGGCCTGGAACTCGCTGTATAGACGAGGCTGGCCTCAGATTCACAGAGATCCACCTGCCTTTGCCTCCTAAATGCGGGGCTTAAAGATGTGAGCACCCCCCCCCACCGCAGCCACACACACACACACACACACACACTGTCCTTATTAACTATTTATGGAAGTCCTATTTTTTTCCCATTGGTTTGAATTATCTTCTGTCCCCTAAACAATGCCATGAATTTTTGTTTTGTTTAAGGTAAGACCTCATGCTGTGCCTTTAACTCCTTCTGCCCTGTTCTGGGGTTACAGGTGTGCACCACCACACTGCAAAGGGTCAAAGCGGGTGGAACCATGGTGAAAAGGAACATCCAACAGTTGGCTGGGTGGTGGCTCCAGTGGGTAAAGGGCCCACTGTGCAAGTGTGGGGTCCTTCGCATGCATCCATGTAAACCCAGAAGTGGCATTAGACATTTGTAAGCCCAGTGCAAGGAGAGTGTGGGGGGTAGAGATGGCAGACCAGGGGTCAGGGCGAGGTCTCTGTGGCCAGTCTAGCAAAACAGCAAGTTCCACACTGGAGAGTGAGAGAGAGATGGGGGAGAGGATGAGAGGGATGTGTGTGTGTGTGTGTGTGTGTGTGTGTGTGTGTGTATGTATGTGTGTGTGTGTGTGTGTGTGTGTATGTGTGTGTGTGTGTGTGTGTGTATGTGAGAGAGAGAGAGAGAGAGAGAGAGAGAGCTTTTTCAAAACAAGATAGAGGGCTAGCAAGCAGAGACTCAACCTCCACATGTTTGCCTCTGACCTCCACAATGGCACTGTGGAATCCCTGTGAGCAAACACACATACTGGAGCCCTTTTGCCCTCCAGGAATGAAATAAAAATAAAATAAGATAGAGGGGCTGGCAAGATGGCTTAGAGGGAAAAGCAAGAACCCAGATGTGGCCAGGGTGGTAGCACCTGCCTTTAATCCTCGGGAGGCAGAGGCAGGTGGATCTCTGTGAGTTCCAGGCCAGCCTGGTCTACAGAGTGAGTTCCAGGAGAGCCAGGGCTACACAGAGGAGCCTTGTCTCAAAAACAATAACAACACAAAGAGCCAGATGTGATGGCCGGAATCTGGAATCTCAGCACCCCTACAGCAGGGGTGGACTGGGGTAAGGAGTGGATCAGAGGCAGACCTGACTAGAAGCTCACAGGCTAGTGTACACAGAACAGCAACAGAAACAGGAGAGACTCTGCCTCAAAACACGATGAGAGGAGAAAATCAGTTCTCAAAAAGTTATCCCCTGAGCTCCACACATGGAAACATTAAAGAAACATTAAAACCGATTCAAGGGGGCTAGTGAGATGGCTCAGCGGGTAAAAGGTACTTGCCACCAAGCCTAAAGACCTGAGTTCCATCCCTGGGACCCACATGGTGAAGGGAGAAAACCAACTCTAGTAAGTTGTACACATATGCATGTGCGCACACACACACACAGATAGACAGAAACACACAGACACATAGAGACACACACATTTACACAAAGGTCGATAATAAATGGAATCACTGGAATCACGGGGTTTCATGTCTTGTATGTGCCAGGCAAACGCTCTACCGGTGAGCTAGCTACAGAGTCTCATGTTACTCTTTTACTCTGAGACGGTCTAAGTTGCTCAGGCTGGCCTTGAATTTACTCTGTAGTCACTTCAGAGTACCTGGGTCTCAGTCCTGGCTTCAAGCCTTTTATTTTTTTTTATTATTATTAATTGCTATTGTGTGTGTGTGTGTGTGTGTGTGTGTGTGTGTGTGTGTGTGCACCTATGGAGGTCAGAGGACAGTTTTGGTGCCAGTCCTTCCCTTTCCCCTTTAGGTGGGTTCTGGGGATTGAACTCTGGTCATCAGGCTTGCATGGCAAGTGCTTTACTTGCTGAGCTGTTTTAGCTGTCTTGCTGGCCCAGCTTGAGATCTTTGTATCAGAAGACACAACTAAGAATGAAAAGGCAGGGCTGAAGCCATCGCTCGCCCTGTGCTGCCCTTTCAGAGGCCCGAGTTTGATTCTCAGCCCCCCGCGGCAGCTCCCAACCGACCGTAGCTCCGGTCTCGGAGGTTCTGACACCCTAGTCTAGCCTCCTCGGGAATCAGACAAGCATTTGGTACGCAGACATGCATGCGGACAAGACACTCATACACACGGTGCTGACTGGTTTTCATGTCACCTCGACAGAAGCCAGAATCATCTGAGAGGGAGTGAGCCTCAACTGAGAAAATGTCTCCATTAAACTGGGTTGTAGGCAAGCTTGTAGGGCATTTTCTTAATTAGCGATTGATGCGGGAGGACTCAGCTCACTGCGGGTGGGGCCACCCCTGGGCTGGAGGTCCCAGGCATTGTAAGAAAACATGCTAAATAGGCCATGGAGAGCAAGCCACTAAGCAGTGATCTTCCACGACCTCTATCAGTTCCTGCCTCCAGGTTCCTGTCTCACTCCCCTGCATGATGGACAACAAGCTATAAGATTAAACCCTTTCTTCCCCACGTTGCTCTTGATCAAGGTGTTTTTTTGTTTTTGTTTTTGTTTTTGTTTTTGTTTTTTTACCACAGAAACCTAACTAAGGCACACATAAAATAATAAAAATAAAATGAAATTTAAACATAATAAATAAATCATTTTAGGGTCTGGAGAGATGGCTCAGGGGTTAAGAAGAGCACTGGCTGCTCTTCCAGAGGAGCTGGGTTCAATTTCCAGCACCCACATGGCAGCTCACCACTGTACTTAACTCCAGTTCCAGGGAACCTGACACCCTTACACAGACATACATGTAGGCACAACACCCATGTACATAAAATTAAAAACAAAACAAAACAAAAAACTAAAAAAAAAAATAGGCCAGGTGACTCACAGAGGGCAGGAAGATGTCTGTGATACATAGTTTCAAGCAAGGACATGTCTCCAGAAAGTGAGCAATTCCAAAATTAAGGAAAAGGTCATTACCACTCCCACCCCCCACTTTAGGCGCAGTACTGGAATGGAACCCAGGGCATTACACATGCAAGGCGGATGCTTGACCACTGAGCCACATCCCCAGTCCTTGGGTTTTGTTTTGTTTTTTTTTCAGATGGGGTCTCTCTATGAGGCCCAGGCTGGCCTGGAACCCCAAATCATCCTGCTTCCACCTCTCAATTCTGGGATCACTGCTGTGCGCCCACTTGCTAAGCTCCAACTTCTCAAAAACACCCCAAAAGAGGACCTTTTCAAACGGCCAATTGACACACAAAGGTGGTCAAACACAAACAAAAGGCACCATGTTGCCACTGGCGGTGGCGGCACCTTTATGCACTGTCACCAGGGAAAACGGAACACACTGCGGGGAGAAGGGAAGGGAGGCAGCCATTGTGGCAAAGGTCTCTGCTAAAGCTCAGACACGGGGCGACCCAGCAGCCCCAGTCCTCAGAACGCACCCATAGAAGCATCAAAACAGGGTCATGAAAGTCATACGAAACCACGTTCTCCGTGCCAGGATTCATAACAACAAGGTCCAATGCTCATTTCTATTTGACGGGCATGTAAACTGTCACAAGACTAAACTCTATGCAACCACGTGGCTCTGATAAAGATATCGGGCAGAAAGTGTCAGGTGTGACACCACACAACAAAACGAACGCCATTTGTATGTACGGTGTGCAGGTTAGTGACTGGAAGAGACAGCTTCAGCATAGGGAGCTGGTGATATAAGTGTGTTTAGTTTGTGGAAATTCAGAGAAACAATGTTTATAATTTGTGCAAGCCACAAGTGTATGTATGTGTATGTTACACTTTTGTAAAATTCTCTTGACGTTGAGGGTACATATCGGTGGTAGAACACGGCCGAGAATCCCCCAGTGAGGAGCTGGGGGTGTGGCTCAGTGGTAGAGCCCCTGCCTAGAATCCCCCAGTGAGGGGGTGGGGGTGTGGCTCAGTGGTAGAGCCCCTGCCTAGAATCCCCCAGTGAGGGGCCCTTGAGTTTGATCCCCAGCAGGAAGACAAGATAGGGACAGATGGCCTCTTGAAAGTAAAAACAAAAATATAAAGTAGGTAAGGTTCTAGACCATTCCTGACAAGCTGTTTGCTTTTTATGGAGCTAGGATCCAAATCCATGTGCATGAATACTTGGAACACAATTCATGGGATCCTGACCTAACCCAAACCCTGTTCTCTGTTCAGAGTACTTTATCCTCTCACTTTTTGTTGTTGTTGTTTGTTTTTATTGAGACAGGCTCTCTCTATGTAGCCCTGGCTGTCCTGGATCTTGCTCTGTAGACCAGGCTGACCTTGAACTCACAGAGATTCACCTGCCTCTGTCTCTAGAGTGCTGGGATTAAAGGTGTGCGCCACCACACCTAGCTTATCCCTTCACTTTCAAATTTTATTGTTTTACGTGTATGGGTGTCTTGCCTGCATGTATGTCTGTGTACTACACATAGCAGTGCCTTTGGAGGCCAGAAAGGGCATCAGAGCCCTGGGAGCTGGAGTTACCGACAGTTGTTAACCACTGCGTAGGTGCTGGGTACTGAACCCAGATCCTTGGAAGAGCAACCAGTGCTCTTAACCACTGAGTCATCTCTCCAGTCCTTTTTCCCTCACTGTAAAGGAACCAGGAGCACAGAAGAGAGTGCCACTTAGGTCACATGGGTGTAGATGGCAGTGTCAAGCCCACAATACAACCCTGAGGACAGGAAGACACAGAAAGTGACTCAATGAGGCATCAAGGACAAGCACATGGATTCTGTTACCTCAGATCAGCTCTGACACCTTCTGGTTAGGCAATCTTCAACATGTCCCGGAACCTTCCCCTACCTCCGTCTCATCTGAGAGTAGCTTCCACGAAGGTGCTGAGCTCAGGGCTCTGAAAACTGAAGGCTGGGCATTGTGCTCAGCCACAGGACTGCTGACAGCCATGTTCACTAGGGATGCATGCTCCAGATATCTGGCTGGGCATGGTGGTGGTGCACTGTGCCTTTAATCCCAGAACTTGGGAGGCAGAAGCAGGTGGACCTCTGTAAATTCGAGGTCATCCTGGTTTACATAGAGTTCCAGGGCAGCCAGGGCTACATAGGGAGGCACTGTCTCAATAACAAAATAAAATAGAAAATGTCGATGAACCGATGGGATGTGTCCAGCTACACGCATTGAGGATGTTCATCTAAACTGACATCTGAATGGCCCTGCTGCCCAAATGTTCTCTGCCCTCCTGTGCCTCACCTGGAAGCCCTTCCTCCGGCCTCTTTGTCAGTCTTTATCTCTGACTTTGGAATGAGTGTCCTGGTGTCAGTGTGTCCCCTCCATCAAGGGGACATCCCCCCCCCCCCCCGTGTCCCCTAAGAGCACCTGTTGACTCGTTTCTGTGTCTCTAGAATTGGGGCCTGGCCAGGGACACAGCAGCTACAGCAAATATTTAAGGAATTAAGAAAAAGAATGGAGTTCATGAATCAAGAATAATATTGGTTCTCAGGCCTCGGGGACTCTCCTGAAATCCTCCCCCCCACCAGCTCCGCTCCCCTCCAAGGCCTCATCTCTTTCAATTCCAGGATGTATTGGGGGATGGAGCACAGTGTACACATACGTGCCCACAACCCCCCACTGACCAGGCCTCAAGGGCCCTCAGTGTGGCCATTAGGAGGTGTCTGGTTTCCCGTCTGCAAGCCATCTGTCCCTCTGCAACTGTCTCGCTGGCTCTTCTCCAGGGGTATCTGAGGTCCGCTTTAGGGCAGAAGTTCCCTGGGGACTGGCTGCTAATAAGGGCTCCTAACACCCTCTGGAAACTCTCTGAACTTCTGTGTCACAGTGATTAGCTGCCCAGCTCAGTGCTGCTGAGCATGTGGACAGGGCAGGCTGCAGGCCATGGACTTGGCTGCTGAGAAGAGTGAAGCCACCTGGCTTGTCCAGCCCCCAGTCCCAGCTGCTCAGGACAGCTCCTGCCCACCAGGCTCTGTGTGTAACCCCCTGTGTGATACAGTGCTGGTAGGAAAACAAAACTACTCCATCATGGAGCAGCTGTGAGATCAAAAATGACGCCTAGAAAAGGTCTAGTGCACAGTGGGTCCCAACAGACTTTTTGTTTTGTTTTGGTTTGGTTTGGCTTGGCTTGGTTTTGAAGGCAGGATTTTATGTAGCCCAGGCTGGCCTCGAACTCCTGATTCTCCTGTCTCCACCTCCTGAGAGTAGGACCTGTGGTGAAGGGGACTGGCCCCAAGGCCTTGTACACGCTAGGCAAGCACTCTACCAATTGAGATAGATCCCAGCCCCTCGCGAGCAACTGTTGACACACAACAGGGAGTGGCTGCTCCATGACACTGGGTGGTCTCCTTGCTTGGTGCTCAGGGTCAAGGACTGGAGCTTCAAAGCACACCATTTATGACTCAGACTCCAGCCTTAGAGGCGAGGCTTCCAGTCCCGGCTCTGCCCCACACGCTGTTACTTCACCTCTCTGACCCTCAGTTCCCACATTTTCAAGGTGGACACCCAACAAGCTGGCGTCTACAGACGCATTAGATTGGCAAGTGTGACAAAATGACACTCGTTCCAGCATTCGTTCCAGCACTGGCGGTGAAAAGAACCTATCACAGAACCTGGTTCCCACTGCAGAGCTCTCCTGCTCTGGCTGTGGCCGCAACGGTGACACGTTGGTCATAGTCTGAGGTTGCTGAGGGCATGGGACACTGCCCACCCACCCCCAGTTACACTGTACACTGCCCTGTGCCACCTGAGGGACTCCTCCCCATCCTGAGGGGTTATGACAGCCTTCGAAGATGTTCAGGGAAGATCCAGCACTAGGGTCTCTCCACCTACTGCTCCCCACCCCATTTAGGTCACTCACCAGGATAGTCGTGACCACTAGTGTCTTGTTGGCTAGAGTCTGTGACAGGTTGATGTCCAGGGTAGTGGCGTTCATGGCCAGGGTCCTGTTAGAGTACCACACCCCTATCTGGGGACAGAGGAGACATCATCAGCACACACTCTGTTCATATTCTTGGAAGCCTTATGGGCCGTATCCCAGCAGGGCGCTGGTGTCACCCTGGGCCTGCTTACCTCACGGTGGCCCTGGCGGGACTTCTCCAGGATGCGCAGTGTGTAGTTGGTCCTCTGCCCTTTGCTGTTGAACTCAACCCGCCCGGTCAGCCCGTCATACTCTACCTAGCAGGGCGGGAGGCGGGGCAGAGGGATGGGAGGCAGGGCCCAGAGATAGGTGGAAAGGCCAGGCAGGGATGAGACAGACCACCGCCGTAGAGAAAGGCGCAGAGACAGGTAAAAGGAACGGAGGGGGCAGGATCAAAGACAGCACAGCACATAGGCAAGAGAACGAGTGCAAAGGAACAAGGCCCAAAAAAGGACATAACCCCAACAGGAAGAGCGGCAAGGACAGACAGGACACAGGAATGAGGAGGAGGCCCGGGTAGTGGAGAGTCAGGATAGGGAGAAGGCAGAGGGTAGGCAGGGTAGACACAGTCATTGCCCCTGCCTGAGGCGGCCGCTGCTCCCCACCTCTAACATGCCCCCTTGCTCCTGGCTCACCATGCGCAGGTAGTTCATGAGGCTGGTCCCATGGGGCCAAATGTTGGCCGAAGTACAGGCCAGTGGCTTGACGCCAATCTCCTGGCTTCGGTTCAGCTCTCGGACAGCGCTCACCACCACGTGCACGGCGTCAAACATCAGAGCTGCAGAGAGCTGAGCGTAGCGGGAGGCGAGACAGGGCGAGAAAGTGTCAGCCCCCAAAGGTCGCCGTGGAGTCGCCCCAACCCTCAGGTGCCTGTCTTTGCAGGTGTGGGAAACTGATGTGTGTGGGGGTGCGGGCCGGGCCGGACTATGGTGTCTTTCTGGGGACATGAGTGATAGTGGGGAAAATGTACTGCCTTGTGCTTTGGGGGGACTACACGCAGCATGTCTGTTTGGAGAAGATCATTTCTGAAAGTCTGTTATTTTGTTGTTATTGTTGTTTTGGTTTTTATAAGACAGGGTCTCATGTAGCCCAGGCTGGCCTGGAATTCAATATATAGCTGAGGCTGGTCTTGAACTCCTGATCCACTT
This sequence comes from Peromyscus aztecus, assembly GCA_902168405.1. Lineage (NCBI taxonomy): Eukaryota > Metazoa > Chordata > Mammalia > Rodentia > Cricetidae > Peromyscus > Peromyscus aztecus. Next base: position 21,895 of record CABHPQ010164092.1, read on the forward strand.
GTTTCTAACTCTCAAATGCTGGGATTATAGGCATATGCCACCATGCTTGGCTTGTCTGAGAGGAGTTAGCCTCGATGGGCAGTTGTCTTCCTGAGACAGCCAGGTCTGCATGGTTAAAGCAGGCAAGACAGCCACTGGTAACATCTGCTTGTGCCTGGGGCACACTATGTTATGGGAAGGGTGAACACAGAGCGGGTGAGGAGACAAGAGAGTGTAAGCGTTGATCCTGGGCGTGGAAGGCAGGTGCCTCTGAGCTGGGAGCCCACTTCTGGTACTTCCCGACTGAATCAACGGGTCACGTGTCAACTCCTTCCTGAGCTGTAGAAGGGAGGAACAGCTCTCTCCACCCTGAGCACAGCTCTGGGGAATGAAGGGGATAGCACGCCTCAGAACAAAGGAGAGGCGTGGCAGTGCTGAGAGTTAAATAGTGGGACCCTGTCTCTAAATAAATAAATAAATAAATAAATAAATAAATAAATAAATAAATAAATAAGAAAGAATAGGAAGTACAAGTTACATCGTCCAACCAAGGAGACATTTGGCAAAAACTTTGTGAGGGGGAAGCTGCTGGGTCTGTGGGGAAAAGCATGGGAAACAGCGGCGGGGACGGGGAGTACAAATGCCTGCCCTGAGATGTGGAGCAGAGGTTTGGGCCAGACTCGTCATGGGGCCTCACTCTGATGTCTTGGGTACCAGAGGATTCTGGTATGATCAGAGGGAGATCCACAAGCCCTCTCTCCAGAGTCAGTGCACCGTGAGTCTTAGTGCGAGTCTTATCCACGTGCTCACCGCAGGCCCAGGGTAGGTGCTGGCTTCACAGTTCTCTCTCCAGGACATGTTGAGACTGCGCACAAACTCCGGGTAGAAGGGATGGGAGGTATTGAACATGGAAAAGCCCAGGATGTTGGAGGAGTCCTCTACGATACCGTCCAGATGCAGGATGGGGAAGTCCTGGGACCAAGAAGAGGGGTGAGGCCTGAGGCAGGACTGGAGCAGGGAGGCATGGTAGGCGGGAGTTGGGAGGGGCACAGGTCGGGGTACGCACCATGGTGGTGAGGATGTACTTGTAAAACGCTGAGGTCATTCCCAGCTCCGAAGCCTGGAGAACACAGGAGAGGCCAAGAGGCAGAGAACGGTGTGTGAGGGGGACACCAAGAGGGGAAGAGAGATTTAGAGGCAGGCCTGGTGAGGAGACATCCAGACAGAAAGAGCAAGCAGGAGACAAGTGAGGGTCCCTTGCGGCCCACCGCCCTGGCTGGGGCCAGGGAAAACAGTTTTCCCAACAGAGAATGGGGCCCTCAGATGTCTACTGCTTCCTATGAAGGCTCTCACAACTTCCTGCTGGAGACAAATGGAAGCCTGGGAAACAGGGCAGGCAGGGACAGAGACCTTCACCTTACCCCTACGTCACCCAAAACCACTGGCGCTGCCAATGTTTAGGGCTCAACCTGTTTGGTCATCCATTAGAAAAGCACTCGGCTGCCAGGCCTGGGGGCACAGGCCTCTAATCCCAGCTACTCAGATGGTTAAGCCAGTGAGACTGTAAGTGCAAATCCTGTCTGGGCTACAGAGTGAGTGTAAGGCCACACTGGGCAACTTTGGAAGATCTTGGCTCAAACGAAAGTAAAAAGCAGACTTAGGATCGAGCTCAGTGGCAGAGCCCTTGACTAACAGTTATGAGGCCCCAAATTCAATCCCCAGAAACATCAAAATAAAAGGGGAGGGAGGGAAGGGAAGGGAAGGAGAGAGGATAGGAGGAGAGGGGAAGGGAGGGGGAGGAATTCTGCAGTTGAAGGCAATCGGTTAGACTCTCAGGGTTCATTCTTTGAGCGATCTCTTCCCTGTGACCCCCGAGGAGGACAGGCTGGATAACCCCCACCCTGACCCCACACGAGAATTCTAAAAATACAGGGCTCCAGCTTTTACTACTAGTGGAGCAGGAGCAGGGTTTGGACACATGGGTATCAGGGAAGGGGGAGAGGGAAGATGCACAAAGTTCCATGGGAGAGATCTCTGCCCAGGTAGCCTGTCAACTCAGACCTCTTCCCTAAGCCCTCTATATCCTCAAGAGTCTGCTTGACACTTCTTCCCGTGGCCTGCAATCAGCAGTGACATATGGTTTTAATTAAGAGAAAAACAAATGAAAAACAAATGGAGAAAAATAATACAAATTCGATTATCAAGAAAAATTAAGCACAGGGGGAGTGAATGAATGATTAATGAGTACGCCTCACTGATGGACGGGATGTGCTAGGCCCATGGGGAGAGGTCCTAGTGCGCTGGGCCCTGGCCTCCACAACCCCAGCTTCTATGCCTATACAATGTTCAAAATATCTGCCTTGCACGATAGGGAAGAGTCCTAGTTAAGGATGTTCGTGAGTCCTTCAACACAGAGCTCCAAGAAAAGCCCTAAAAGTCTCACGTCCCAAGTCAGCCTAAACTACCCTCAGAGAGATCTCACCTCAAAAACAACAGGTGCTGGAGAGATGGCTCTGCGGTTAGGAGTGTGCACTGCTGAACCTGAGTTCAATTCCCAGCACCCACATGGCTCACAACATCCTGTAACTCCAGTTCCAGGGGAATCCCACACCTCTGGCACCGGCACTTACGCACACACCCTCCCCCCAACATAACATAATTAAAAATTATAAATCTTTTTAGAAAGAAACAAGTCACAGCAACAACAGAGTCCTAAAGAGTGATGACTCAGAATTTAGTCTGGGCCAACTCTAGGGGTTTTCCCTGCTGCAGGCTTGGTACCATCACAAGCCAAAGAAGTAGGACCTACTGCACTTCACAGAAAAAAAAAAAAAAAGACTATTCTGGGTCATGTGACCAGTAAGCTATAAAACAAAACAGACCCTATGAAACCCACAATCCACCACTGAGGTATCTGTCCTCCAGTTCTGTGGAAATACGAGGGAGCCCACCTTACGAAGGACGAGGTGGGAGATGGACGCGTTGGCATCGATGATGATGGTAGACACTTTGTCGTCTCGGATCTCCTTGAGTAGCGGCGTGGGGTCCCGGCTGTCGTCTAGCATCCTCACCGATAGTGTTTCCTTAGAGATGAGGAAACCTCGCACCAATTCTTCTAATCGTAGCAAGCCTGGAGGAGCGCCAGGCCCCATGTTAGAGCCCCTCCTTCTGCCTGCCCAGACACAGACCCCTCAGGTGTTCCTTCCCCTCTCCCAGCATGGGGCAGCTGGGCAGAAGACTGGAGAGCATGCAAAGAAGATGGAGTGGCTGTGTCTGGAACAGCTGGGGCCCTTGGGGGCACTGGGCTTGAGGACTTAACGCTTTGAGAGATTTCCCCAAGTAAAATCCCCTCTGAGATATCCTCCCAGATTTCTAGATGTCTGACCTACCCCTTCCTGACCACACACTGGAACGTCTGACATAGCAGCTAATTATCCCCTCTGCCTGTCTCCCTTGTTCGGATGATGGGCAATCACGATGTGCCACTTGCTCAGGCCAGAACTTTGATGGCAGGCTGGGTTCTTTTTCTTTTTTTCTTTTTTTTCCTCCTCACTCACCCAGTCTCTATTTCAAAACACATCAGATCCTATCAGACCTATCACACCATGGTCACTGCCCTGGCGCAAGCCACTGCCACTTCTTGCCTCTTGCATTGGCCACGCTCGCTTGAGTCTGCTCCCCAAACAGCAGCCAGAGTGATGGAAGCAGATGTGGCCCTGCTCTGTGCCAAGTGTCTCATCTCCTCACTGCCACTCAGTGTTTCTGCTTGCTCCCGCCACATGGGTCTCCTCTTTGTCTCACAGAGTCAGCCTTCTGTCGTGTGGCCTCAGCCTGGCTGTTCCCTCTCCTTGGGGCCCTATTTCTCAGGTTCCTCCACGGCTAACCGTGACCTGCTCTAGCTCTTTCCCTGCATGTCTCTAAGAGGCCCACGCCTGCTACTTTCCCTACCCCCACTCCAATCCCTATGACCTCCTTCTTTCTCCGGAGAACTTAACTCTACCAACTCTACCAACCATAAGGGGGTTGCCTGAGGTCTGTCTTTGGAAGGGAGGTTTGACAAGGGCGACCATTTGAGTCCACCCCTCTCATGGTTGTCCTCCTAACATGAGAGTCTGACATTCAGCAAGTGCTCAGTAAGAACCTCCAGAAAGAGAAATTCCTTCTAGAAGTTCCAAAGCTCAGTGCCCTCCCCCAACCTCCACACTCACAACCCACCCCCAGACCACCACACTTGAACATCTCAAAGAATGTCACACCCAAAGTGTGTTCTTGAACAAGCTGCTCTCCTCTTCCCTACCAAGTTCTGGTGTCACTCACGACCTGAGCACCCTGCCCTACCCTATCCAACTTTTCTCCTCAAGGAGGCCTAGCTCTCCATCCAACTGCCTTCATTTCACCTAACCCACATCGCCTGCCTCCAGCTGTTCTCTCTGACACATGTGTATCCCTATGCAGTCTGTCATTTATCACGACACAGATTTGACCATGTCCCCTCGTCCTGAGCTCCTGCTTGGAAACCTCTAAGGCTTCCCTGACCCCTCACCTCACTGTTCCACACTCTAACCTCGGGGCCTCTTTAGGGCTGCACTCTGGAGCCTTCCACCTCTGTCCCACAGGATCCTTGATCAGAACGTACTCGCCCAATGTTTCATATTCAGCTTAGAGGTAGCATTCTTAGAATATGGGCTCTGAGCCTCCCAGATGGTCAGAACCCTTTCCAAAGGCCCCGCACAACCCCTGGCAGCCCATATACCCGCCATGTCCCAAGAGCTCAGTGGCCCGAGGCCTCCCCTAGACTGAAAGTTGCATGCAGGGGGCAATTACAAGCAAAATGAGATGATAAATACATATGAAAATGTCAAATGAGATTTTGTACACTAACTAAAAATTAATACATTTTTTTAAAAGTTATGGGCCAGCACTGCCCCCTGCCACCCTTCAAGCCTTGCGAAAGCTAGGTGAAAAAGGTTCACTATCGGTGAATCACACAGGTCTCTCTGGGACAAGAGGGGTTCTATGGAACCAGATGTCCCAGTTCCTTAAGGGGAAAGAGACACTGGGAACTAGAAGGAGCCTGGTGGGACCAGGGAATTGTGTGGGACATTAGGGCTCTGGGAAGGGGTGCCTAGAGAGAATCTTAAGAGAACACCCAGTTCTCCCTCACACTCAGCCTTGGCGCAGATGAGGCTAGCCGAGGGGTAGTTAAAGGACTTGAGGATTCGGGAGACCGCCAGGCTGACGTCCTCATTACTGGGATACAGGCTGACAGATGCGAAGCGAAGGTACTGAAGGCGGGGCGTCTCCTCAGGACCCACCTTGATGTGGGGAATCTGGACAGAAAGGGAGGCATTGCTTGCCAGGGATCCAAGCCCCGCCCCCATTCTCCACCCCCCATGCCCCACCTCACCTCCTTCTCCCCACAGATATGGCTCACGGTGGAGGCTGAAGCTGGGCTGGAGGAGGGTCCCAGGACAGACACGACCCCCTTGGGCAGGATCTGACACACTGTGAAGGGAAGAGACCAGAGTCAGAGAGCCTCTGCTTCTGCTCCCTCCCCACCCACAGGAAACTGTCCTGGTCCAGGAGAGGACCCAGAGGCTCAGAGCTGTGGGATCCTCCTCCACCAGCCTGGATTCCAGAGGACCAGCCCCTGGCCTGCTCAGAGGGAGGCAGAGAGACAAAGCCACAGAGAGACAGGCCAAGCCAAGAGGAACACGGGAAAGCATGTGGACATCATGGGATGTGTGTGTGTGTGTGTGTGTGTGTGTGTGTGTGTGTGTGTGTGTGTGTGTGTTGAGGAAAGGTCTCACTATACAGCCCAGGCTGTCCCGGATCTTGCTATGTAAACCAGACTGGCCTTAAACTCATATTCCTCCTGCCTGGGCCTCTGAATGCTGAGTCTACAAGCCTTCACCGCCATGCCCAGCCCTGTGGGCCTCCTTCTGAACTGCACACCAGGAGCTGACTTCCTCTACCTTGCAAGCACTTCAGTCACTTTACTACCCACGATGCCCCCCTGGCGGGTGAAGCTTGCACTTGAAGCTGGCTATGTGTGAGGAATGAGGCAGGTGGTACAGGCCTGCGTTGGCCATCCTGAAGTAGAGCAGGGGTGCAGAGGATGGAGAGGAGACGGACGGGAGAAGAATCTGGAGACAAATAAGAGGCAAGATGAGTGGCTCTCGGGAGAGAGATGGAAAACAAGGGCCATTTTTAGGCGTCTGGTCTGTGCAAATGGTGGGACCTTCAACACGGAGGACATAGGAGAAACAAGTTTGGACTGAGATGTAATGTTTTAAGTTAGCCATGACAGAAACTCAGGATGGGGTGGTTAAGAGAACAGTATGGTCGAGGCTAGAGGTCGTGTTAGAAGGCTTGCTTAGGGATGTATGAGTCCATGGGGGTAATGGAGAGAAGAAGAAGAGAGAGACAGAGGAAGGATGAGAATATAAATTAGATCACACGCTAAAAGGATTACAAACTAATTTCAGACATGGCTACATTTAGGAGTTCATGATTTCCCGGGATTCTGTCAGGAATGGCGGGGTCCAGTTAGTCTATAGACGTGCCAGGATTCTCCCTTTAACTCTGGGTCCCGATTTCCTTTGACTTGGCTTCATTTTCAGGATCTCCTCAAACACGCACTGACTCCAGCTAGCCAAGATGGCTTCACCCCACACTGTTCCTTGACTCAACCCTAAGTGCATGCCTGTTACCACCTGCCTCTTCAGCCTCCATGTCAGCGTCTCCCAGACTGTATCCATGATGCACCAGTCAAAAAGGCCTGAGCAGTCTACCCCATTCCTCCTCTCGGTGATTTGAAACACCCACAACCTAACAAAGCTAGTGTAAAGGCCCGTAAGGAAAGAAAACTGTTTCCACGACTGTTTATTTGTTGTGCTTGGGGTCAAACCCATGTATCATGGATGCTAAGCTATCCCTGATCTCAGGCCTAACATGCTGTTGTTTGAGTGTGGGTTTGGTTTGGTTTTCCAGGCGGGATCTTACGCAATAGATCAGGCTGGCCTAGAACTCACTCTGTAGCCATGATTCACTTAAAATTCACTGCAGCTTTCCTGCCTCAGCCTTCCATGTGCCAAGACTACAGGTGTGAGCCACCATGCCCAGCATAAAACATGTCTTAACACAGAGGCTGCAAAGAGCTATGACCCCAGCCCAGCTGGGGCAAATGCTCTGGTTGGTTCTGTCAACTTGACACAAACTACAGCCACCCAGGAAGAAGGAACCTCAATCGAGGAACTGCTTCTATCAGACTGGCCTGTGGGCAAGTCTGTGGGTGTTCTCTTGAATAATGACTAAAGAAGGTGGGCTCAGCCCTGTGGGTGGTGCTACCCCTGAATGGGTAGTTGTGGAGGTATACAGGAGAGAAATCTGAACAAGCCAGGAAGAGCAAGCCAGTAAGCAGCATTCCTCCATGGTCTCTGCTTCAGTTCCTGCCTTGAGTTCCTGCCCTGACTTCCCTGCTGTATAACCTGCAAACTAAAACAAACCCTTTTCTCCCCAAGTTGGTTTAGGTCAGTGTTTTTTATCATATCAACAAAAAGCCAACTATGATGCCGTTTATGAGGGCCATGAGCATCAACAGACACTCTGCGGCCCTCCCATGGGGCAAGCCAGCTCTGAAGGGTGTGCAGGAACAGCGCCATGCGCCACCTCCTGCTCACCTGCTCCAGAATGCCTTTCTTGACCCAGCAGGGATTTTTAAAGCCCCAGGCCTCAGTGCCTAGACCTCACAACCCAGCAGCATCCACTTCCCTGAAGCAGAAACAGGCACGGCCAGGAAAGGGGGCAGATGTGAGCAGATGAGTATAAACTTGAGCTGAGGAGGCCAGGGGTGGAGTGACTGGTTGAGGCCCCACCTGCCCTGCCTCACCCCACACCCCCGCGGCCCCGCTCACTGGTGTCCGTGGTCTCGTACTGGCTGTCCCGCTGCAGCTCAAAGATGTCTACTTCCACTCGGGCCTTGGCTGGGACCTCGATGATGCCGTTGATCTGTTCCCGGGCCAGGGCCAGAGCCAGACGCTCACCGCGGCCACACACGGTCTGGTCGTCCAGGATTGCAGCTGAGAGGAGACAGGAGTTGGGAGGGGCCAGAGTCCTGGGACCCCTGAGAAAGGGTAGCTGTGGGGTCTTGGATCTGTGGCCTCTAGATTGAAGGGAGGTACAGGTATGAAGGGTCTGGATTCCTGGATCTGAGGCTAGAGAGCAGGGTGTCTGGGCTCATGGGTCCAGGGGAAGAAGTTGGGGGACAGAGCACTTTGGTGCCAATATGCCTGGTTGCCGAGGAGGAAGAGTGCTAGGGCCTCACCCATGCGCAGTGACGACAGCACCTGGCGGCTGGGGTTGGCGAAGGCAACTATCAGCAGCAGCAGCAGCTCAGCCGGCATCTTCCTCCCCTCCTCATGGGGATGCAGCTGCCGCGGCCCCCACTCGCCACCTGCAAGAGACCCCCCAGCCCCAAGGGAGATGGTTGACGTGGGGGTGCAGAGTCTCTTGGGAAAGATGCTGGGTGGGGTGGCAAGCACAGTCTTCCCAGACATCATTGGGGAAGAATGCAGTTCTGAAAGGCCTGGCTCACTGGGGATACCAAGCTCGTAGTCCTGAGCAATGGAAGATGGAAAGGTCAGAGGTCACTGATAAGACAGTAATTGCTAGAAATTTCAAGTAGGAGTGATTCTGGGGACCAGCCCCACCCCAGCAGGAAACTGGGAAGTGCCACCATCACCCGGGTCCCGCCCCTGTCTCTGGGCAGGCAGCCGTTACTAGGCAACAGAAACTGGCTGGAGAGGATGCAGTGGTTGCTAGGCAACCCCATCCCAAGCCTCACTTGCCACCTTCCTGACGTCCCTGGTTCCCACAATCCCATGGGAGAGAGGCCTGGGTACCCAGGGTCTGATAGGTGAAAGTATCTGGGAATTAGGAAACTTGGTGAGGGGAAATTAGGATGGAAGGAGGGACGGAGGGAAGGAGGGAGGGAGGGACTCCACATAGCAAAGAACCCAAAAAGAGAGTACAGAAGAAAGAAAAAAGAGGAAATAGAAAAAAGTATCTGGTGAGAGGCTGCAAAATGAAAGATGCAGGGACCCAGAAAATGCAGAAGGAAGGGGAAAACAGGCAGATGTATATGAGAACAGAAGATGACAGAGACAGAGAAGGGAAGCGGAAGGAGATTAGAGACAGGACTGGGAGACAGACAGAAAGAGAAGGACAGGAAGACATGAGATAAAGGATAGAAGCCTGAGAAAGGGAGAAGGGCAGATCAAACAAGGGGATACCAGTGCATGAGAGAGAAAGACAGAGAACTCGGGGAGAGGCACAAACCGGCTCAAGCAACCAGAGAGAGTCGGTAGGAAGAAAGGAAACCTGGAAGACTGGCTGCGAGAGGTGGGTGCCGAAACACTGCCTGCACCCTGTTCTGGGGAGCTGGGGTATGGTATGTGTCTTCTCACAGATCCAGCCTCAGGGAGTCCGGGTTTGCTCTGGGCACTCCAGGACTTTGGAAGTGTAACCACTGGGCAGGATGTGTTTTGCCAGATGTGCATACGGATCCCCGGACCTGGTTATAGGCCATGCGCCAAGGGAAGAGGGTTATTGTAGAGCCTAGAGCACTGTGAAGTATGTTGAGTGTCCCCCTGCATCCCACCTGGACCCACGGAAAGACTTCAGCTGGTGACAAGCCAGCATGAGAAGTCCTGGGGAAGGGCAGAGTCCCAAGTCGAGGCTTGGAATTGGCTTCTATGGCCAGAAAAGTCCAGGCCAAGGGGAAGGGTGCCTTATCAGCCCTACACTTGCCCCTACTTCCTGGATGACCTTGAGAAAGTCCTCCCGCACACCCCTCTCAGCCTTTGGTAAAGAGAGCCTGAGGGATAGGAGGGCATGCTCAACAGACTGGTGGCTGCAGACTGCGATTTAGAACTAAGTGGAGGCTTGACCAGGACAGAGGAGCAAGGAATTCTGGGAGAGCTAGAAGGAGAGTTCTCAAGGGGAAGGGCAGGAGGGAGGGGGGTTCATCCTGGGACATCTGGAACAAATGGGGATCGGGGACTACAGACAAAAAGACTGAGACAGAGCAGAAGGACAGGGACCCACAGGTGGCAGACACAGATGGGAACGGAAGGACAGAGGCACTGTGCATAGACAGAGTCCTGGAAGGCACGCACAGAAATATAACCACAAAGTGGTGACTAGAGCTAAGTGGGGAAAAGGACAGGCACTAAGTAAGACATCCACACCAGGATGTAATTCCTGCACTCTGGAGGCAGGGGGATCATTGTGAGTTTGAGGCTACTTACTCTGTTGCACAGTGAATCCCCAGATACCCTTGTGCTACAGAGCTAGATCCTATCTCAGAAACAAAAAATGATATATCAAAGGAGCAGATGAGGAATGCAAGAAGGAGCAGGGATCAGGCGGGCCCAGGACTCACAGACCCGAGACTCGGACCAGGCAGAAACAGATGGAAACAGAGCCAGCCACAGAGGGGAGCTGAGGAGAGGGCGCCAGGCCCTACAGGTCGGAGGAGAGACATCAGCAAGGGGAGATACATGCAAAGGACAAGAGGCAAACAGGAGAAGAAAGGGGGCCAAAAGATGAGTAACAACAAGTATGAGAACCATGGGAGAGAGCAGGGTGTGGTGTCACCTGTAATCCCAGCAATCGGCAGGCAGAGCCAGGAGGATCAGGAGTTCAAAGCCAGCCTCAGCCACATAGTGAGTTCAAGGCTAGCCTGGGCCATAGGAAACCCTGTCTCCAAAAGCAGAACAAACAGACAAAAAGAACCATGGGGAGCAAAGAAAGAAACAAGAAACTGATGAGAGAGAGAGACTGAGACAGACAGACAGACACACACACACACACACACACACACACACACACACACGAGTGTGAGCAAGGGATGAGCTGCATGGCAGCCTAAAGAAGCCGAGGCCAGGGGGGCAGAAGCCAGAATGAAAAGGCATGAGGGAGAAGCACACAGCAAGAGGGCTGACCACACAGGCTAGAGAAGGGATGAGCCAGGAGGGAAACTGAGGCAAAGCGAATGCCCTGGAAGGGCAGAGCAGACCCCACAGATGCAGAAACTCAAGTGAGGCCTACAGGAGTGCCAAGGATCCCAGAGTCCATGGGTGCCGGGAGGGATGGGAGCAAAAAGGCCAGGTGGTGTGGTTCAGAAGTGGAGAGAGAGACTAGGAGGGTGGGTGCAAGAGTCGGTGAAAGCCAGGGAACAGAGGAGAAAACAGTGGATGGGGAGAGCTACAGAGGGGAAGACTGGGGTCCCAGAGTGGGTCTGGGGGACAGAAGTTGTAAAGTGAGAGATGAAGCCTGGAGGTGGAGAGGATCAGGCAGAGAACGGAAAGACAGAGTGGGAAGAAGGCTAGATGGGAAAGCATCTCCTACTGAGCCAGGGTTAGGAGAACAGTGGAGCACAGAGAAGTTGGGCAGAGTCGGACAGGCCCGGTTGATAGGCGAAATGCAGACTTGAAAATGCAAAGGCATTTCCAGGAGACAAGAGGTGCAACGGGGACTGGGCCTGTGGTAAGGCAGAAAAAGAGAAAACGAACACACAAGTCAGGAGCCAGTGTGGGTCTGGGACCCAAAGCCTGGAGAAGGAACAAGCGAAGAAACCCTGTGAAGTGAGATAACACAGAGCCAGTCAGACCACAGGGCCGGGGGAAGCTGGGACTGAGGGCAGGTGTGAGGTGTGTGCCCAGAAGTAAGGGTGAGAAAAGGTCGTGGAGAATGAGAGGTTGAGAGGGAGGGCACGAAGCAGGGGTGGAGTAGGTGCCTTGCCATCCACGGGGAGCAAGGACTGTGGGGGCCCTGCCAGCCGGGCAGGGAGCCTGGCCTTCCAGGACCCAGGACCCAACCCAATCCCCGCCCTGCAGACACTTACGGATCCTGGTGGGACGGAGGGCTGGGCTCCCTCGAGGCCCGAGAAACGACAACCAGGAGATGCTCCGACTCTGGGTGCTGGTGAGGCTGGGGCCGGGGGAGAGGGCAGTCCACTGGGCCCCCTCCCCCGCCGCCGGCGGTGGCCCCCAACTAATCCAAAACGGTGTCTCCCCAGCAGCGGGGAGGAAGGACAGGTGGAGAAGCAAAGGGCGGGCCAGGAGGGGAGGAAGGGGAAAGGAGAAAATGGAGGAGAGAAGGGGAGAGAGGAGAGGGGGAAGGAGCAAACGGAGGGGAAGGAGGGAGGAAAGGAGGAGAGGAAGGTGAAAACGGAAGGGAGGGGGGCACAGGCAAAGCCGGGGGAGGGGGAAGCCGGCCCAGGAAAGGGCCCCCGCCCCCTCCCCTAGCCGGGCCGGCCTGGGGGGGGGACAGGGGGGGGGGGGCTGGGGGGGAAAAAAGAAGGCGGCCCGCGGGGGGAGGGGGGGGGGGGGGGGGCCGGGGGGGGGGGGGGGGGCCGCCCCCTTCCCCCCCTCCCCCCAGAGCCTTGGCCCTGCCCTGGATGAGGCTAGGGCCCTGAGTCCTCAAGCCCTCAGTCCCCACGGGAAAAGCATGCTTGGGGGCCAGGAGAGGCCGGGCAGTGACCGGGCTGGCGAGGACAGGGTAACTGGCAGCCCTGGAGAGACCAAGAAGGGGGCAGACGAGGCGGAGGGACGAGGTGGGAGGAGAGGATGGAGAGAAGCAGGTGGAACGGGAAGGCGGAGGAGGGTGGGGTGTCCCGGGGGCGGCCCGCTCTCGGTGGGAGGGCCTGGCCGCGGACTAGTCCCCTGTGAGCAGCAGCCGCTGGCGGCTCCGTGTCCCCAGCCGGGCCTGCCTCCCTGCTGCCGGCCGGCCGCTACTACCCGCTG
>CABHPQ010164093.1:0-27005 GCA_902168405.1 Peromyscus aztecus
CCTAGCAGGTGGCCCCTTCTGCGTTCACAGCACCTGAGAGCACAGCAGGGGATTAAAGAGAGCCCTGCTCACACAATGAGGGTAACACAATGAGAATGATGGCCAAAGATCAACACAACCCAACCAACAGGGCATCCAGATCAGAAGGTCGAGAATGAGGCCTGACGGCCCCCCCCCTGTGTCTAGAGCCCCTCCTCCCCTGAGAGCACCCCAGAAACACAAGGGTGGGTGAAAGGGATGAACCTGGCAGAGGCTCTTATTGACTGTGTTTTCAAAACAAACCAGTAACCTGGACACTCATGTCTAGGGACCCATCACTGACAGGCGCAGGAAGGCCGGAGCAACTGTTCATCAGGGGATGGAAGATGCTCTGACACGTCTCCATTTTTTGTGAGATGGAAAAAGCGTTCTGGAGCTGTGCAGTGGAGATGGCTACAACATAGAAATGTATTTGCTGCCATTGAACTGTACATAGAAAAATGGGTCAGATGGAAATTAATTTCCTTTTGACGTAAGCTTCCAGTCCAGGCTGGCCTTGAACTGTGGATTCTCCTGCCTTTGTCTCCCCGGGGCTGGAAACACAAGCGTGCATATCCCACAAGACAGCAGAGTCTATGTCAAGGACATTTTTGTGGCTAGAGTTTTCCTGCCTGGCCCACGGTCAGGATAAATCCCTTTCACCTGCCAGTCCCACAGCCGCTCAGACCCAACCAAGTAAACACAGAGACTTACATTGCTTACAAACTGTATGGCCGGGGCAGGCTTCTTGCTAACTGTTCTTATATCTTATATCAATCCATTTCTATAAATCTATACCTTGCCACATGGCTCGTGGCTTACCGGCATCTTTTCATGCTGCTTGTCCTGGCGGTGGCTGGCAGGCAGAGCCTCCCTCTGCCTTCCTGTTCTTTTTATTCTCTCTGTTAGTCCCGCCTACACTTCCTGCCTAGCCACAGGCCAATCAGTGTTTTATTAGCAACACATTTGCCATACAGAACATCCCACAGCACATTTTACTGCAATTCTTTTTTAAATTAAATGGAGCTGGGGCATTGGCTCTGTCTGTAAAGTACTTCCCCCATAAGCATGAGGATCTGAGTTCCGATTCCCAGTGATCAAGTAAAGCAAACAAACAAACAAATAAATAAATGTTTTGTAAAAGGCAGCTGAGGCAGCTCACACCTGCAATCCCAGCACTAGGGAGCAGAGGCCAGAGGTCCCTGGGGCTCACTGGCCAGTCAGCCTAGCCAAATCAGTGAGCTCCCAGTTCAGTGAGAGATCTGTTTGAAAAAATAAAGAAGATGCCCAATGTTGTGTTCACACACACACACACACACACACACACACACGTGCACACAAGCTCACCTGCATGCACAAGCAACACACAGAGACCATTTTTAAGAAGGGGGTAGAGTCAATAAGCGAAGGAACTGGTATTTCCCCTGCAGTGACAGCAGTAACACCTCACTGACATGAACCCTGAAAGACTTGGGGCGACATGGCAAGTCCCTCAACCAGCCCACAGGGCTCCTCGCCCTCACCATCTCGCCTTGGCCATCTCTCCTGAGCCTGACCTTGGGTCCTCCCGGAATCTATGCTAACCTGGAAACAGATCCCATGCTTGCTGTGACACATCGGAGGAGTCCAGAGCCTGTCTGCTTCTTCACTCCGCTCCATCTCTTTTCTGGCAAGGATCCAGCCCATAATTAGGCAGCCTCCCAGAGGAGGCAGAGTACTTCCTGCCCAAATGACAAGCTGTGGATTATGCAGATCTTTCCAGATGTGGCATTTGTCTCCCTGGCAATGCTGCAGGTGGCTCTAGGTTTGCTTGGCTGGAAAGCTCCATCTGATGCCTCATCCTCACAAATGCCTCCCTCCATTGCATCTGCTAACGCCAGGGCTTCCGCTGGCAAACTCGCTTTCCTCTGCTCTGGAAGGTCCCCCGGGTGGGAAGCAGCAAGGGGAAGGCTGTTTATGAAGGAGGGGGCACGCCAAGCCCTCTGCCCTCACGGCTGCTCAGCTCTCATCTCTGGGGTGTCCACGCACCTGCATCTAAGGCCCCGGAGACCCACTACCACCTCCCCGGAGCCCACTGCAAAGTTGATAATAAATGGCTGGTGAATGAACTCAACGGATGATTGGGTGAAATGGGCAATCAGCCCTGAGCTGACGCTGATTCCACGAAGCAATATGGGTACAAAACGCACGCTTTGCAAACCAAACGAGCCACTCTCAAGTGCCAATATCTGCTATTCAAGTGTGCCTGGGAGTTCACGCATGACACTTGGAGGTCTGTTTTCACGGTGGCTCTCTGAAGCCTCCCAGCCACATTGTTTTCCCTTCTCAGAAACAGGTTTACCAAGTTTGTGGTGAACATGGGAAAACTGCCACCCACACACAACCAAATGACAGACTGACATCTTGACAATTCAGTAATCTAAGCTGAGTCTTGCTGCTTTGTGAAGGGACGGTTCACCAAGAAAGTCTGTCTCACATGTGAGAAACTCACAGCTGTTTTAAATTGAAACAAAACTGAATGAGTATGAATTCCATTGATAAATAATGAATAAATGGTGTTATATCTAAATTTTAAACATCTGTTTATTTTGTGTGTATGTGTGTGCACACACACATGCACAAGCCACAGCACACATGTGGAGGCCAGAGGACAACTTTCAGGAGTCACTCTCTCTCCTCCCACCACACAGGTCCCAGAGATTGAACTCATGTCATCACACTTGGTGACAAGCCCCTTTACACGATGAGCCATCTCACTAGCCCCCCAAATTGTAAAAATAAAATAAAATGAGATTTTTAAAAGGGCTGGAGAGCTGGTTCAGCACTTCTGAACACTTGCTGCTCTTGTAGAGGACCTGAGTTCGGCTCCCAGCACCCACACAGTGGCTCACAACTATCCATAACTCCAGCTCCAAAGAATCTGATCCCTACTTCTGACCTGGGAGGGCACCAGGCACACACAGGTGCTCAAACACATGGGCAGGTAAAACCCTCATACACATAAAATAAACAAATCTAAAAAAATATTTTTTAAAAAGAAAGAGAGAAGTGGGGAGGGAGGAAAGAATTGGTGCACACTGCCCATGCTCAGCAAGGAAGGCCAAAACAAATGGCTAATGTGTGGTGTGCAAATTCCACTTCCATTTACTAAACTGGGCAGGATTCCCCT
The DNA here is from genome assembly GCA_902168405.1 of Peromyscus aztecus. Taxonomy (NCBI): domain Eukaryota; kingdom Metazoa; phylum Chordata; class Mammalia; order Rodentia; family Cricetidae; genus Peromyscus; species Peromyscus aztecus. Next base: position 3,188 of record CABHPQ010164093.1, read on the forward strand.
CTCTATAAAATAACTAAGAAGACCAGCCCTGGTGGTGCACACCTGTAACCCCTGCACTGAGAAGGCAGGAGCAGGTGGATCTCTATGAATTCCAGGCCAGCCAGGGCTCCTACAGTGAGATCCTGTCTAAAACAAACAAACAAACAAACAAAAAACCAGAAACAATCTATGAGATAAGGTTTATGTGACTGGAAAGTGATACAGGATAGATTATAACAACACAGCTATGGTTTCCTCTTTGGATACTAATGTCACTCTGTCCAGATGAGGAATACCACCCACACACCCCAGGATTCCACTTGACTGTGTGGCTTCCCTGAAGGTTTGCAGACTCCCACAAGAGAGCCCAGGCTTTGTTGGTCTTGGTCCCTGTGCTCCTAGTACCTGGAAATTCCCAGGACCTAGTCAAGCAGGTGCCGCATAGGTGACCAGCTACCACCCACGAGTATCATTAAGCCTGAGTGAGAGGCAGAGGGTCTGGGGCCAGCTCTGAGCTTCTGCACCTGATTACACCTGAGGCTTTGCTGGATGTGAGACATCTTGATGTCATGTTTCTAACATGGCTCAGGGTGTGTAAGCCGCTGTCCCGGTCCGATGTCTACCCTTGAAGGAGCAAACACCAGGCATGACAGACTCCCTACCCCCCACCCCCACCCCAGCCTTGTTTTAAAAACAAACAGCAGCTTCCCAATGTGCTCTGAGCTTTTGAACCTGGTGTTTGTCTCCCTCTAAGTCCCTGCTCACTCTCTCCTCCTCCCACGGAGGCGGACTAAGCCCTTCTTGTTGTTTCTTGGAGAAGGCTGATTAAGGTAATTGGCAACTTTTTCCCGTGATTCCAAGGTAAGCTGTCATTTCAAGGAGAAGCCGTCCACTCCAATTCAGAACACCCATTTTTCGATGTTTTCTTCTCTGCAGCGGGAGAAGAGAGGAGAGGGGATCTGTGGCCCCCCAAAGAAACACGCTCCTCGTCTCCCTTTGTGTTTCTGAGCGTGTAAACTCAGCTGGAATCACAGCTAATAAATAGGTCATCTTGTACTTTCAAAATAAAAACATACCGTATTTCAGTGGAATAGCGGCTGTACGTTAAAAAGCTGTCAACTTCACTACAATTTCCCTGAACCCTGCACTGCGGAGAGATGCCTTGTCACTCAGAGCCCAGCGCATTTTTACTGAAATATCTCCTTGACTGCGTAAATAATGAGCAGAACTGCATGGAAATATCCAGGCCCACAGCCACCTTTCTCCATTCTCCGGAAGAAGCCATATGCAAATGACAGGTGGAGGGGGGTCCTGCTTCTCAACAGTTCACTTTGAAAACAAAGGTGGCCTGTCCCACCACCCCTGCATGGTATTGTGTATTTCGGGTGCAGTGCGGAGGGGTAAAGAGAGAGAGTGACGTGACGGAAACAGCGATCCCGGCAAGTTTTGAATCAAGGAGGCTGGACTGCCATTCAACAGCTGTTCATTCAACACTCAGGGGCTGTGGGGAAAAAAAAAAAGAGAGAAAGAAAGAAAGAAAGGAAGAAAGGAAGGAAGGAAGGAAGGAAGGAAGGAAGGAAGGAAGGAAGGAAGGAAGGAAGGAAGGAAGAAAGAAAGAAGCCATAGGATATATTTGCTAAAATAGAATGGCCCAGACCCCAGGAGGTGTTTATGACAACAGGCAGTCCACACACCTGCAGGGCTCAAGACGCAGGTTTAAGAATTGCTATAGGCTCTTCTCCTTGTGCAGGTCTTGTTGAGGTGAATGCACTGTTGAGATTTCCTGGGTACGGCTTTCCTCCTATATCAACACTGCTTTACAGCAGATGTCCTGGTCCCTGGCTCTTATAATCTTTCTGCGTTCTCTTCTGCAATGCCCCTGAGCCTCGAGTGTGTGGATTGTGTTGTAAATACCGTCCATTAGGGTTGGACACCCCACGGTTAGTTTTTCTTGGGGTTCTTTTTTTTTTTTTTTTTTCCAAGACAGGGTTTCCCTGTGTAGCTCTGGCTGTCCTGGAACTCACTCGGTGGACCAGGCTGGCCTCGAACTCACAGAGGTCTGCCTTTCTCTGCCTCCCGAGTGCTGGGATCAAAGGCGTGCGCCACCAGCACCTGGCTTGTTCTTGGCATTTTTACCCGGTTGTAGATATCTGTTGACAGGCTATCATGGATAGGAAAAAAAAAATCTCACAAAGTCCCACCAGTCGATGAAGAGCTACGGGCATTGAAGGAGTTCTGAGAGAGGGAGATTAAGTTTTCTCCATGGTCTTCTGTGTTCATTTCAATCCTTTACCTCCCCCTGGAGTCCTGGATAACGTCAGCAAAGGTCATCACCACCCACTATGCACTGGACAGGGGAAAGGAAGGAAGGGTGGATTTGTGTCCATGCCCCTGATACACTCTTCTGCAGGTGAGCCAGAGTGTCGCAGGGGACTGGGGGATGTTAGTTACTCTTCTCATTGCTGTGACCCAACACTCGACAGGAAGTAACTTCAGGAAGGCAGAGTTTTGGCTCACGGTTTGGGAAGACACAGTCCTTCATGGTGGAGCAGGCATGGTAGCAGGACCACGAGGCAGCTGGTCCCATCCCAGCCACAGTCAGGAAGCAGAGGGTAACAGGAAGTGGGGCAGAGAATGGGCAGAATGTGAGGATGGCTATCAAAACTCAAGGTCCACCCCCAGTGACTCATTTCCTTCAGCAAGGCCACATCTCCTAAACGTTCCACAATCTTTCAAAACAGCTGGGGACCATGTGCTCAGACACACGGGCCTGTGGGGACAGTACACACTCAAACCTCACTAGAGGCCGTTTATGTCACAGGCGCACTGAGGCCAGCAGGTGTTTCCCCAAGTCCAACCGAGGGTATAAAGTGAATTAGGTTATGGTCTGCTAGGTGCATTCATTCCCGCCCCTCTTTCCACCCCTCCCGTATCCCCCTCTCCCTTTCAATTTCATGACAGTTTCTTCTTCTTCTTCTCCTCCTCCTCCTCCTTCTTTTATTGTTGTTGTTGTTAGTTGTTGTGTGTGTACAAACCCACCCCTTGTTTCTTTCCCTTGTCCAGTGCATAGTGGGTGGTGATGACGTCATTAGCTGAAGTCATTCAGAATTTTAGGGCATGGTAAGGGGCAGAAATAAGCACAGAAGACTCTGGGATTCCATTCACGGGATTGAAGGAGGTGGACATGCAAGACGCCGTTAAACTCCGTATTAACTGAACTCTCCATCTTTCTTGTCAGAACCAAATGCTGAAGAGAGTCTTCCATCTTAGCAGACTCCTTCCAGTAAACAGACATCTCGATCGGCTGGGCCACCTGTGAGGAGAGCAGAGCTTTCCCAAGTAATTGGGACTCTTGGATTTAGCGAGGCGGGTAACAGAAAAGGACCCAGATGACTTTTATTTGCTTCAATACGAACAAGAGCTCTTCTAGAACCCCCACAACTGCTGTTATTGACAAGTGATGATACAACATGGGTCACTAGTGATCAGCTTGGTGTGCGGCTGGTGCTGTGCAGAGCAGTGACGAAGGGGACCAGGCTTGTAGTAAATCAAGACCCCCCAAATGGAAGTTATGACATTAAGTGAATAGATAAGTGGGTGAATGGCAGAGACGTTTTCATTAGCCCTCTCACTTTCTGTCTCACGAGCCTTCAGCGGGAGAGAAAGGATTGTTTTAATTAGCGGGGTTGAAAAGTCCTGCACTGGTGGCCATCCCTCCTGCTGTTCCCAGGATTATCCTGTTGGTTTATCAGTACAATGACAGAGCATCACAGCCCAGGATACCACCTGGGAGGCGACAGAAGCAAGGGGGTCCTCCCAGTTCATGCCAAGCGCTTTCAAACACTTCTTCCTTTGGGCATTCAAGTCTGATTAACACGCAATATTGAGCTTTATCACACAGCTCAATATCCTGCCACTAAAGATCCCATTCTAGCTTGAGATCAGCTGTATATCCTTCTGACTCTCCTTCTGTGTCCTGGGCTGTTTAGGCAAAGCAGGCGTCTGATGAGTGACCATGATCATGATTTCAAAGTCCTCATTTGGATTTCTTTGCTAAAATTCAGCCAGCAAGGCTGGCCCCTGCCTATACATACCTCCACTGCTCCCAGGCACTGAGTGGCTAAAAGCACAGTGTCCTTGACGTGATTTGTGCATCAATGGCACAGAATTATGTGTTTCAGTGAGGCCAAATGCAAATGCATAGCTTCCCCTCACCTGTGTGCAGAGATGGTTATGCCTTCCTTCTCAGAGAACCTATCTTTAAGTCTTAAAGGACCTTAAGTTTGAGTTGAAAATAAATCTGGACATTTGTAGGAATGCCAAAGCTACTGTTTACTAGGAAACAGTCTCCCAGGTGCTCATTAAACTGTTTTTTATTCACTCATTCTGCATTTATTGAGCACCTACTTTATGCCGAGCACTGTAGACACTGGGAGTGTAAAGATCAAGAGGACCCAGCTTCTACCCCCAAAGCAAACTTTTCATGTGAGGGGGAGGGCAGTAAGAGAAATCCATGTTGTAACATTATGGCAGGAGACATCAGGGGTGCAGAAAACATCTCAGAGCAGGGATGGAGTGCCCAAAGACTTCCAGAAGAGAGGAGTCAGATGGTTTTTACAGATGACTGGAGAATGGCACCTCGAGTCCTAGAGGGCACAGTGGTGCGCAGAGAAACCACATCAGGTAGGGACAGCAGCCTGCTCACTGGCAGGTGACTGGCTCGTGACAGCTGGGTATCCACCCTTATAGTGGTGTCAAGGTTTAAAGTCTTGCAACAGGGTAGTGCTGGAAAGAGCATCGACTCTGCCTCTTTTATCCACGGGTTCTGTAGCCACAGATTTAACCACTCACTGATAGAAACTACAAGGGCCTGTTGTGAACATGCATAGACATCTTTTTCTTCTTATCTTCGTGCCTTAAACAACTATCTACTTAGCATTTACGTTGTATTAACTATTATAGTTAACCTAGATTTTATTTCAAGTGTATGGGAGATCTGGCAATGTAGTTCGGTTGGCAGAGTATTTGCCTAGCATGCACTAAGCTTGGGTTCCATTCTCAGCACCATGTAAGCTAGGCATGGTGGCACTCAGGAATGGAGGCAGGGGGGTAAAAAGGTCAAGGTCATCCTCTGCTACATAGGGAGTTCAAAGCTAGCCTGAGCTGCATGGGACTATGTCTTAATAACTAGGTGGAAGTGACAAGCCACCCCACAGCCTCCTTGGTAGGAGATGCAGGCAGGCACAGAAGGGGCAGGCCCCAGAGGCCTCAGAGGCAGGTGTGCCTCAGTCTCAGGACCCAGAACTATGGCAGGACAGGAGATGGCCCTGTTTCTACCTCTCCTTGCCATGCTTGAAAGGAACCTCACTACCAGGGTCATCCACAGTGTCCCCACCCTCTCTTTCTAGTCTAACACTCAGCATCTCTGGGCAAGGAGTCAACAGAGAGTATCAGGGTTGACCTGCATCTCCAAAGCCGGGGTGTTAAAGTCCATACTCCCACTGCCTTAAGATGTGGCCTAATCCAGCATGCCTGAGAGAATGTCCTGTGAACAAAAGTGTGGCATCTGTGTGCTGAGGAGAGAGCCCTGAGACTCTGGCCCTCTGGCCACCTGAACCATGAAGCAACCAATGTCTGTTTTTGGTTTTGTTTTTCCGAAGATTTATTTATTTTATTTGTATAAGTGTATGCCTGCATGTATGTCTGTGCACCACATGCATGAAGTACTCAGAGAGGCCAGAAGAGGTTAACAGATCCCCTGGACTTCCCAACAGTTGAAACTACCATGTTCCCACATGAAATCCAGAGCCTCTGCAAGGACAGCACACGCTCTTAACCACTGCGCCATCTCTCCAGCTCCTAAATTCTCATTTATTTATATTTTTTTAAAAGACAGGGTCTCACTATGTTGCCCAGCTGGTCTGAAGCCCTCTAAGTAATCCTGGGTGGCCTCGAACTCACAGAGATGCACTTGCCTCTGCCTCACGAGTGCTAAATGTCTCTTTAAGCCACTTCTTCCTTTACAATTTGCTATGGGCCTTGGGAACTGAGAGGGGAAATTGCTAGATATGAAAACAGTGGGAGAATTTTTAAAAATTATTGTAAATTAGTTAAACAAAATATTGGGTTTTATTACGATGTTTCTGACATGATCTTATCTACCTCAATTGCTTTCCTTTGTTCCTGTCCATCCCCAACTGGTTCCCTTTCTCTTCTCATACAGTCCCTCTTCTACTTTATTTTTAAAATGTTTGTATTGACCTTTTGACCCTCTACTTTTGTGTCTTTTTTCTGAAATATAGGTTCCATGTGTGAAAGGAAACACAGCACTGGTCTGCCTGAGTCCAGCTCATTGTGCTGGCCGTAACGACTTTTAGTTCATCCATTTTCCTGCCAATAATGTGACTTCCTTATGACTGAGTGATGCTCCATGGTGTATATGTACCACATTTCTTCCTCTATTCACCTGCTGATGGACACCCAGGCTGGTTCCATCAGCCTGCTGTTGTGACTGGCCCAAAGGAAATGGGTGTGCAATGTCTCTGGAGCAGGGTGCTGACCCTGTGTATGAGTGTTTTGTCTGCATGTATGCATCTGTATTTCATGCATGCCAGGTGCTCAAGGGAGCCATAAAAGGCATCAGATCCCCTGGAATTGGAGTTGCAGGATGTTTTGAGTAGGCATGTAGGTGCTGGGAACTCTGGAAGAGTAGCCAGTGCTCTTAACTGCTGAGCTGTCCGCAACTCCTGTTCGTTTTCTTGATGGGAGTCAGAGAGCCCAGGGAGTGGTGATGGTGCAGATGGGCTTGGGGCTGGGCTGGCACCAACAGGCAGAGGTAGGTGGGAAAGGGGAGAGGACAATGGCTCAAACACGGGGAGGTCCTGTTGCAAAGGGAGCTGGGGAGACATCCGCCATCGGTAAAGTACTTGGCTGCAGAAGCATGAGGGCTGGGATCTGATCCACAGCACCCACACAGATGCTGAGCTGCCATGGCAGCCGCCTGTGACCTTAGCACTCCTGGGAAGCTAACTGCAGTAGGAGACTAGCTGGATAGCTAGACTGAAGAAACAGGCTCTGGGTTCAGCAAGAGACCCTACCTCAGCAAATACAGTGGAGAGTGATGGAGGAAGACACCGAACGTCAACATCCAGCCTCCACTAGCACACCCACACATATGCAAGCAGGCATACACACATGAACACACACCACACATATATATACAAAGACAATTTTTCGTTTTTTAAAGAACAGTAAACAGTGTGAAAGGAGGTCTTGCTACCTCGTCCCAGGAAAGAAAAAAAAAATCCTTGCAGCAGACAGAGGCGGGGTGGCCCCTCCGATGCTCAAGATGCCGCTTCTGAGGAGCCCAACCCCGGGCAAGGCTGACCCACCTGCATTCCCCAACACACTCTCTGCAGTCTGGAAATAACTCTGCGGCAGGCTTTTTATATCGGTGGGTTTTCCCATTATTAGCCAGCGTCTTGTTTCTATTTAGATTAATAACCATGTAATGATCACCTTTGCTGATTTAGATGGTGTCATTTTAAGAAATTATGGGTCTATCCATCTCCTGTTTCCCCTTTCCCTCTGCCCTCCTGGAATTATTCCCGAAGAAGAAACCAATTAATAGCAGCTTGACTGCTCCAACGCAGCCCTCTGTACAGTGTAGCGATGCCTAATGGAGTTTTAATTTCCCCGTGGTGAGTCAATATTTACTTTAAGAAAGAAAAATGTCACCATAAACCACTGCCCCCAATGAATTTGGTAGCACAAAGGGTGAGCGGATTTTTTTTTTTCCTCTTTAGGCAAACAGGGATGGAGAGTGGGGGTGGGGTGGAGATGAGGGGGAGCCACTTGAACAAACACAGTTGTGGAAAGGATGGTGGTTATTAAATATTTTGCTTTGCAAATGTAGATGACTGTCGGGAAGTCAACCACAGTTTAAAGGGCCTGAAACTAAGTCATTACAATACAGAAGAGCAACAATTTATTCCATCCTTTTAATAACTTGTGGGGAGCGGAGAGGAAGGTGTATTTCAGGCATTCCCCACTTGAAGCCGGTACGGCTGTTTCCCACTTTCCCCCAACTAGGCTTGCGTTGAAACCAAATCCTCCTTTTTACAAAAACTCATTAAGACTTTTCAGGATTGTTCTGGGATATAAAGTTCCAAGACACTCTCTCTTAGTCTGTCCAGAAACGATGCAGCTCATTGTACTGAAAGATAGTTTCATTTCCCAACTCAAAAGCTCTATGAAGAATCTGCCTTGCCAAATGAACATTGTATACGGAACTTGTCACAATCCTTTCTCCTGACACAAATAAAAGATAACATTGGCTGGCAAGCATGTAAAACAGCTATGACAAGGTAGCAAGGAGAGACAAAGAAACATGGATTTGGATTCTGGTTTAGAAGCTGAGAGGAGGAGGGGTCCTTGGCAGAATGACTGACCAGCTTGCGAGTTGCAGGTAATAACAGAGCAAGGCACTTTCATGTAGACTTTTCAATGGTATAATGACCCCACTTCTAATTAGCCAAAACATGACAAAAATCTCAACTTTTACAGCAGTAAAAGCTGCCAGGGAGAAGATCACCCAAGTGACAAGGCTCTTCATTCAGAAGTTTGCAGGTGCCCAGGGTGGCTGTAATTATGAGTTCTAACACAGTGGGAGATTATTCTGAGTGTATTTAAAAATAAACAAGGTAAAGCATCACACTTTCATTAGACTTGTGCTCATCTCATGTCGGTGACTTTCTCCCCCTATTAAAATTGTTGATTGAAGGCTGTTATCTGTTTATCATCCCAAAATTACATTTCTGTTCTCTTAGGGGCTGTGGCCTTTAAAAAAAAAAAAATCACATTCGGTGTCTAGTTAGTAACAAGAAAAGACTCCTAAAACTACAATTTCAGAGGAAAAAAAGCCACAAGCAAGAACCCCAGATTGTACCCCCGAGTCCCCAAAGGCATCACGCTTCTTTGTTCTGCTAAGAAAAATTAACCTCAATCTCAGCTCAGGGTCCCCAGGTTGATTACCATAGTCATTTAAATACTGTAATCTCATTTTCATCCTGGGGATAAGGGGAGGGGAGAGTGCTGAGAAGGGATTGGGGAGTAAGGCTGGCGAGAGAAAGAGAGTCAGGGAGGGGAGAAGCCGGAATAAATTTATCTGACAAAGGGATCGTGCCTTTCCGCGTACAGAACCTATTTCGGATCCTTCCACTTGATTGGAAAAGTTGATGAAGTTTAAATGAAGCAGAATTAGAACCTCAGGCTGCCCGAGTATTGACGGGGGAGCCTCGCAAGAATGTGCAATTCAATAGCCACGGTTTGCGAGGAAGACAAGGGGGAGGCCTAAATGGTATAATCTTCAATCGCATCGAACATCCACACTGACAAGGCAGGGTAATGAGTTAGGCCAGATCAGGCCTGTTGGTTAAAGAAATTAATCCCTCCCGCTGCCCGGAGACAGGCTTTGATGCCTATTGTGTGGCCCGACCCAGTCTATCTAAATGGAAACTAACGGCCAGGGCCAGCACCCGCTTTTCATTGCTGAGACTAATCTGATAACAATTTGCTTTCTCTGATTAGGGAGGTAGAGGGAAGAAGGGACCCGGACCATGTGTGGGAGAAGACAAGGAGGGCACCTTCTCTTTGAAAGGGGGAGGCCATTCCCAGAGGCTTGGATAGAGCTGTGGCTAGAGACATCTCAGCTCCAGGGCCAGCGGATACACACTCTTCAGATGACCCCCGGGTCCAGGCTTTCCTGAGTAACCAAAAAACCATGCTGGTTTTTGGTGATGCCTTTAAAATGTAAGTGGTGTCACTGTCAGTGCAGATTCTGAAGGCAGTCCTGACCCAATCCCAATGTCCTTTGCCCAGGTGACTGCCCTCTGGTACCTTTGTTATGACGTACATGTTTCTCTTCCCAGGGTGTCCACACTCATGAAACCCAACTTCTCCTCTTGTCTGGCCATATTTCCTATCTGGCCTTCCTCTTGGCATCTTATTAGTCCCTCTGGACCACCCACGGGTACCAACCAGCCTTCTTCCTTTTCCTAACTCTTGCATCTCTGTGCTGTCACCCCCAAATTCATTTGTGCTAGTACTGCTTATCTGCCCAGCCAGATCGAACTCTTCTGAAAGCAGATAAAGCCTCCATAGATGAGCCTGCCTCTGTAGACAGATCCAGACATAGATAACATGGATGGATCTGCTGGATCCCTCTGTCCCATCAGGACAAAGTTATCTCCTCAGGTACCAGGCAGTAACACCCGTCACCTGACAAGCTGTGAACTCATTCTAGCCACAAACGCCAACCCCACCATTTGCCCTCTGTGTGACCTTGGGGATGTTACCCTTACTGAGCTCAAAATCCAGACCTCCCAGAGCTGAGATGAAGTATATGAAAACTATGGTACTGAGGGGGTCAGTGTGCAGATCAGTGCTAGAGCACTTGCCTAGCATAGGGACACCCTGAGCTCCGTCCCCATCATGTATAAAGGGGGAAAGGGGAGGGCAGGCCATGAGTTTGGGTCCATCTGGATGGGAAACATATATAAAGAAAGCAACAGTGGCCGACCACCTGGGCAAAAGATGCTAGGATTGTGTTGGTAGTCTACCTTTGATAGCAGTGTGTGTGTGTGTGTGTGTGTGTGTGTGTGTGTGTGTGTGTACGTACGTACATATGTACATGTGCATGAACATGCACGCATATGAAGGCCAGACACAACTTGAGGGAATCAGTCCTCTCTTTGCACCACATGGGACCTAGGGATTGAACTCAAAGCTGTCAGGCTTGGTGACAATCACCTTTACCCACTGCGCCACCTCAACACCCTTGGTGATACCCCTCAACGTCTTCACGGCATGGCAGAAAAGAAGGATGGAAGAGAGGGAGCAAGGGAGGGGATGGCTCAGCACTTGAGAGGCTCCTGATGCGTGGCAGCCGTTGAAGCCACTAAACTCTTCTAATTTGATTGGTACACTGGTGTGGCCTGGTGCTTTGGGGTCCCCACTTGGCTGGGCTGACTTCAGGCAAGCTGTGTGAGCTCTAGGCCTCAGCGTCACAGCTGTCACCTCGGAACAGGAGTCCTGCCACCTTTTAGGGTTGTTGGAAAGGCACAAGGGACGTGATGTGTCAGAAGGGCCATTTGGCTCAGCACGGAGTGTTCTACTGAGAGGTCAGTAGGTCCAATGGGTCTCCAGTCAAGAGCACAAGGCTCTGTGCTCAGCCTCTTCCTTGAATTCCCACTCAGAAGAAGCCAAACCCAGGAGCACCCTGCCACCAGGGCTGCTGAAGGAGGCCTGGGTCTCTTAGGAACCTGGGGCAGACACTTGCTTTCCTTTTGGAAGAGGAATTCCTAAAAGATGTACTTAAAATTCTGAATTCATGCCCACTGGGTGCCTCCAGAGCAGACAAAACCTTCAGTGACAGTTTATAAAGCTTTTGGAAGCAGGCCACAGTACTCGACCCAAAGGGACCTGCAGAACCTCTCCTGAAGCTTCTCTCAAACAGCTGGTGACATTCGGAGCATTTCATACTCGGGCTTGTTGAATTTGCAAAAAGTAAACAAACGGAAGACTATCTAAGCCTAAGCCGTCAGTGAGGTACATGTCATCTAGCTCCCAACACCCAGCCTGAAAAGAGCTCAGGATGCAATCGACACGCCCACTTCAGCAGTCACACACAGTGACCTGCCAGCGTGCACACACGCCTCTGTCTGTCCCTAGTTGACCAACTCTCCTCAGGGCAGGAGCAAGGCACAGTGACTGAGACTCTTGCTGATTTCTGGACCTGGCTCTGGAGCCTTTGGAGTCTATGTCCTTTTTTCCTTAGCTTTGGGCTTTTCAAGTCTTTCTAGGCCAGACTTCCTACACAGCCTTATCTTAGCCTTTCCTGTCTCCAGGGCCTCATGGTGGCCACCTTGCCCTCCTTCTTCTTCCGGGCTCCAGATTATGCCTGAATCTGCTTTCATAAAAGCCTCTTACTTTTCCTGGAAGGACCTCCTCTCAACAGCTACCAAACACAACACAAACTTTACTCCACTCTTCTGAGAAGGTCAGGCTTAAAAGCCTAGAAGTGGGTCTAGCCTCTGGTAGCAGGTCCCTCGGCAGCCTTGTCCTGAAGAGCACTGGACTTACTATCCATTCTCCAAGGCCTCTCCAAGGCCTGTGTGCTACAGGGACAAAGGCTACCTTGTCCCATGAGGTGCCCCTGGTGGACAGACAGCTAGGCACAGACATTTGGCAAGTGGCTGAGCATGCAAGGTTAGTGTGGGCTCAGGGTGGCTGCAAGAGGGGGGGAGGAATCAGGTCAAGGTTCAGGAAAGAAGAACGAAAGACTTGAGAGATGCACCACCACGTAGACCACAAGGTCATCACTGTGGTCCCAGGGCTGGGCACACATAACTCAGAGGAAGTGTGTGGCACTTAGTAAATGAATGAATGAGTGCACAAATGAGTGACACATAGCCAGGACGGGAACGGAGGACTCTCCAGTATAGCTATCCAGTGCCCCCTCCACCCCATCCCACCACGTGTACACTATCCCCTCTCCTGGAACACTTGTCTCCCTGAGTCGAGCACTGGCTTACCCGGTGATCAGTGAAGCTCCAGCTTCAGGATCACTCACTAGCACAGAGTCTCTTCCAAACCCCTGAGCGTGACTTCTGCACCTATTCCTCATCTTGTATTCCAGCAACGGGGCTCACTCTGCAGAGCGCTTGCCTGGCATGCACAGCGCCCCAAGTTCAACCCCTACCCAATCAAAACCGAGTTTTGCAGCATATGCCTGCAATCCAGAAATCAGGAGGTGGAGACAAGAGAATCAGGAATTCAAAGCCATCCTTGACTACATAGTGAGTTCAAGACCAGTCCTGGCAACATGAGACCATCTCAAAAAAAAATTTTTTTTTTTTTAAAGAGGGATCCTAAAACTGCCTGAGCTTCAGAATCCGATTCTGTTCTCACCTCTCCAGCTCCCTGCACACACCTTCTGCTCTTCCTGCAAGACCTTGCCTTCCTTTCCTGCTGCCCACAGCCCTGAGCAGGGACCCGGTCATCCGACTGCCCCTACTCTGTCTTCTAAGCCTTTGTTGTAGTTTCTTGTCTATCCTCTGCCTACTGGGTTGTGAGCTTCATGAGAGCAATACCCAGATCTGTACCCAGCCATGCACCGGCGCGTGAGGCATGCTCAGAGAGGAAGCGCTGGCTACTGTGGCGAACGAATGGCTGTCATTTTCTACCTCTTCCTTCACAGCACTCACAAAATCAGTGGAGGGTCGTCCTTCTCCTGGGAACCCAGGCACAAAGCTGACTGTCATGAGACCTCCACCCAGTCCAGGCTCTCGCCAGCTGCCCCTCCCCCATCGGTACCTAAGTCAAGTCCAGCTCACTTGACAATCCCAGCCCTTTCTGTCCTGCCTCGACTTCTGAATGTGGTGCCTTGACTGCCCTCTCCTCTCCTTCCACCCTCAATAACTTGGCTATGGTCTTCAAAGACAAGTGACTCCCCAGTCAAGACCATCGCCCACTGGACACAGATTTTCAAACCCCTTGTGTTTCCAGCCTCCACGGCATAGGACGTTAAACGTTTGCTCACTGACTGCTATGCTCATTAGCAACTTCAAATGCCTACCATAACCAAACCAAACAGCAACCAAAGCCAACCTCTGTCCTTGAGTTGTTCGGTTTATTTTTCCAGTGCTAGGAATGGAACCCAGGATCTCACCAGCCAGGCAAGTTCAAACCCTGAGCTATAACCCCAGCCCTCAGCTTCTGTATTCTTAAAGGAATTCTTAAAGGAACTGCTCGGAGGCAGAGGGAAAATAGAAATGCAGTTCTAGGGGTGGGGCAGCTCACAGCTGTCTGTAACTCCAGTTCCATGGGATCTGATACCTTCATGCACATAAAATAAAGTTAAATAAATCATTTTTTTTTAAAAAAAAAATGCAAGTCTACAAAATCCAAACAGTGCCATATTAAGGTGTGACGTGGCCTAATTCATTCTGGTCCACTAAAACAAACTGATGGAGCCAGTGGTAAACTTCCTAGTCACTCACCAGAAATGCCACAACCTCTCTGCATGCTCTTTGGGCATCCCAACTTTGTGACAGGCTGTGACATCCAAGTATTGGCAAACTGGGTGCAATGGTCCAGTTTAGGTGCTCTAAGGTCACATGCAAATGGCCAGCCACCTGGCAGCAGTGTGGCCATCCATACCTTGAAATCAAAGAGCTTCTAAGGGTGTACTTTTATTCTCTTAGACAAAAACACAAAGGCTGCCGGTCAATACAAAGACACTTAGCTTGCGAGCTTCTCAGTTCACTGGCCTCCCAGATATGTATTGTTTGGCTCCTATAGAAGATCAAAACTCCCTCTTTTTGGGTCATTATGTATTTTCTGCAATCCTTTTGACAGACCCTTCCCCCTTCTGGGTGTTGCTTGTGCTGAACTTTGGGCTCATTGACCCGTGTCTGTTTCTTGACCCACCCCTGGTGTGCCTTCAAATCACTGGGTGGACCATTACAGCTGTTTTCCTCCTAAAGCTTATTCCTGCTTCCCTGAAATGTGGTATTTAGTGCTGCAAAGAAAGCGCAAGTTCTGTCGTGGGGTGCTGGCCCACTATGAGTTTAATTTTTCTACACTGCACCAATCCTACATTTTAAATCTTAACTTAGTTCACGCAGAGTGAAACAGGACCCTGGAAGTTTATAGGGCAGGGACACAAAGCTCATACACCAGTCAGTGATTGCTCAACAAACCAGTCTCTCTGCTAATGAGTTTATTTAATGAGTTATTGAGCCCCACGGTAAGACGGCTGAAAAAAGATTGTTTTTCTTAAATTGCAATGCGGGCAGGGATTGAGGCAGACAAGCTGCAGACAAACATCACTAAGGTGAAGAAAATAGATTAAAGGGGGCTATTCAAAAGAGTATAGACCATCAGGGAGGAGAGGCAGAAGTGAGAGATGGGAGAAGCAGTTCCGACTGTTTGGTTTCCGTGAGTTTACATCAGATTTTCAAGAGGCTGTGGTGAACAAACCCCGCTTTTGCTTATGGCTTCTAGTTCAAAGTCTCTCAGCCCCCAAACTGTCTGTTGACATTTGGAGACTGATTCCTTGTTGCAGGTGGGAGGGGCTGATTTCACATTAGGACAAACTGAGCAGCATCCATGACCCATGCCCACTAAGGAGGGGCCAGGAGCACCTCCTCCTCAGCGTCACTAATGCTTCTAAAAGTACATTCCCGAGAGTCCATTGATCTCCAAAGTCTGTATCACGGAGTAAAACTGCCCCCCTCGGTTTGGAACCATCAATGTCACTCAAGTGTTTTCATATTTTCTATGACGTAGCACCCCATTTAAACCAGTCTTCATTAGAGCCTGGACACATGGGTGAGGTAAGTCCCAGCAGTGGTTTTCATCGGGCCTAACCAAGGTGTGCTGTCAGCTCTAGGGTGCTAGGGTAAGAAGGTCTGGGTTGAGTGACAGATTTGCTCAATTACAGCCCACACTGAGCTAAGTACAACACTTGGTAAACATGTCTCAGTGTAAGGTCACTGTGTTTAGACTCAACATTATTTTTAGATTTAAAGAAAAGGTATGTGTGTGTACCTGTGTGAGCTTATGTGCACTCCATGTGTGCAGATGCCTGAGGAGGTCAGGAAAGGGAGTCAGATCCCTTGGGGCTAGAGCTACAAGTGGTTGTGAGCCACCCCACATGGGTGCTGGGAACTGAATCTCGGGCCTCTGAGAGATCCCAGTGAGGGCTCTTAACCACTGAGCCATCTCTCCAGCCCTTAACATTTACCTGACATCAACAGCTGAAAACACAAGGGTTGCCTCAAGGAACAAAAGTATTTGCGATGAGGAGCACAGAAAACCCAAAGCACTCCCTTTAAAAGTGCCTTCTGGGGGAAGCCATGGCTAGCCACAGCCTAGTGATCCCATGGAATCCTCGTTACTCTCCCAAGACCAGGTACCACCTCTGGTCTCCTCACTGACAGAGGAAACTGAGTCTCGGCGATAACACCCCCCACTCCTGGGTGGCAGAACAAGCAAGTGGCTGGGACCTGTTGGCTCCAGAATCACACTGCTAGCCTTTCTCTCTATAAGGGAGCTACAGTTTCATGCCTGCCCAGCCACGCTGGAACTGTGAACTCATTCACACTGATGGAAGAACTTGAAAGAGGAACCAGGGGGCATTTGCGTGTAAAGTTGAGCTGTAACCAGTGGCCAGCAGCTGCTGGGAAGGTTGGTTTCCACGGCATTTGTTGGTTCGCAGCAAACAGTGAGACTCAGCACAGCTGTATTATCTAAAGCCTGCTGGAGGCGGCACAGTTTTAAAGGTGCTGTGCTGCCTTTAGTTCTGCCCAGCCACCCTGAAGGTCACCAGACAGGAGGGAGAGTCTAGCAGGCCCATCGCTGGGTTTAACACGTCCCGGTCTCAAGGGCTAGGACAAAGTTCTGTGGCAGTTGCCTGCAAGAATGGAAAGTCTCAGATCGGGAAAGGCCCAGTCTTCCCTGGGTGAGACACCTTTACAAGTCTCCCAAACAGGAATGCAAAGGCAACAGCCCAGAACTAGACCTCCAATATTGGAGAGCCCACGTGAGTGGCCCACGTGGGGTGCACTTAATGGTATTTGTCTTCTCCTTAAGCTTTTAAAATAAGATGCAGGACTGGAGAGATGGTTAGTGAGAGCATTGGTTGCCCTTCCAGAGATCCTGAGTTCAGTTCCCAGCAACCACATGTGGCTCACAAACATCTGTAGTGGGATCTGATGCCCTCTGCTGGCATAATGTCACGCATGCAGATAGAGTACATAAAAAATAAACAAATTTTTTAAATATAAAATACAAGGATGATTCAAGTGATTGATTGGTGTCTATTATTTTGTGGTACTGGGTGGAGATGGCGTGTAGGGATTCACACACACTAGGTACAGCTCTACACCCCAGTCTAGATGCATTTTTAAAAATAGGCCCATCCTTTATGAGATCTCCAAAGTTTCTGGATCCCCTAGAACGGTTTGAAAATCACTGCAATAGAAAACAGGGTTTTGAAGCCAGAGAGATGGATCAGCTGGTTAAAGAACTTACTGTGCAGACATGTTGACCCGAGTCCTATCCCTGAAACCCACACAGGGGAAAGAGAGAACTGCGTCTGAAAGGTGCCCTCTGAGCACCACAAAAATAAGTAAAAGACGAAAGAGCCTGACTTAATAGAAATCAACACTTGTGTCCAGACTGTTCTGAAAAGTATAGGGAATGACCTCTAACTCGTCCACCGAGGTCTCAGAGTTCTTCCTGAAGGAACAGCCTTCCCTTCAAGGCCCAGCAGTGTTCTGAGGGTCACATGATCAGAGGGTGGCTGGGTTCAGTAGGAAGAACCCCAGTTCTGAGGTCTTGTCTTCGTTCATGTACCCCCTTGTGCTAAGAGACAAAAGAGGAAGGTGGCTCTGCAGCTAGGCCAGGGCAGCTGCCCTGGGGACTGCAGTGAGGAGCCAGTGGAGGGTGCAGCTGCCCTGGGGACTGCAGTGAGGAGCCAATGGAGGGTGCAGCTGCCCTGGGGACTGCAGTGAGGAGCCAGTGGGGGTGGGGGCAGCTGCCCTGGGGACTGCAGTGAGGAGCCAGTGGAGGAGGCAGCTCTTCTCTCTGCAATGGCCACAGACCTGGGCAGTGGGATTTGTTCACCACTTCATCTGCTGCCCCCTGAAAGATGAGCTGGGCATCAGCCAGACGAAGGCTTTGATTTAAAGGAAGAAAGGGGACAGCCATTAAAAAAAGAAATGCTGGACAGGATGGCTCTCGCTTGTAATCCCAGCTCTTGGGAGGTAGAGATGGGTGGGGCCCTGGGGCTCCGTGGCCGGCCAGCCTACTTGATGAGTTCCAGGTTAGTGAGATCCTGTCTCAAAAAACAGGGTAGATGGCTTCTGAAAAACACCACCTGACGTTGACCTCTGACCTCTACACACATACACAAACAAACAAGCACACAGGCACACACCCAAGAAGAATGAGGAAGAGGGAGAGGAGAAGGGAGAGGGAGGAGGAAAAAGAGGGAGAGGAGGGGAGGGGGAGGAAGAGGAGAGGAAGAGAGGAGGGAGAAGGGATGAGGAGAGGGGGAGAAGGGAGAGGGAGGGGGAGGGAGGAGCTGAGAGAACAAGGATGGATAAACCCACAGTGGTGCATCCAGCCCAGACTGTGCCACAGGATGGTTTTTAATTCCTCACTAGCATTTCATTTCCCCCTATTACACTGTAATTGAATGTAAAGGCCCTGAGCGATCACAGCCACATCCTCTTCAGCAGACAAACCACACACAATATTTCCCCACCATGTAATGAAAACATTGGTATCTTTGTGCAACTGGGCTCTGGACAGGCTGCCTTCCTAACGCCCGTCTCTGTCTCCCTGTTTACGTTCGCCAGCATTAATATTTATTAGAGACGTTAGGCTATTAGTGGGCATGGTGTGCTTGTCTGGTTTTGTAGAGCATCCAATTTGAACACACTTGCTCTGGATAAACACTTCCTCGTGCTGGTAATGATAACAACTCAGCGCAGCACTGAGCCTTATGAACTAGAACTTGAGTTGGCATGAACAGCCCCTAAGGCTTGGAATCTGAGGAAGAGTGGAATCATCTCCTACAGAGGCCTGGTTTTTCCAGTCTCCTCACCCCTGACATGGACCTACTTAGGGCGCCCTGTCCCCCAAACTGAATGCCCTGGGCTTGTAGCTCACTGGAAAACTCAAGAGGAGGTAACCCATGACACTGCCTTACTTATTTTGTATGTGTGCCTGTGTTTTGTGTCTCTGTGTGTATGTCCATGTTTGTATCTGTGTGTGCCTATATGCCTGTACATATGATTCTGTGTGTGCCCGTGTATCTCATTTTTCCAGGTAAATCCTAAATGGCCAAGTCCCTGCGGGCAGAGGCTGAGTTCTGAACTTGTTTTTATGCCCCCCACTCCAGCTTAGGATGACCTTCAGGACCAAATAAACATTTAAGAAGTCCTGTATTGCTCACTTTTGCAGGGACACTGAGTGAATGGTGCTGGGTCAGACTCACTTGTGAGCACTTCCCATTGCCTGTTATACAGGATGTGCACACCTGGATTGCCCTTGATTAATTAGTCATGGCTTGTGACCAAAACAGCATGAGGTTGTAATTCAGGACCCACTTCCAGGTCACACAGTAGCATCCCAGGGTGAGCATCTTCCCCTGGTTGGAGGCCTCCCTAAGCCTCCCAAAAGGAGACACATTTGATGCCAGCGAATTTCCTTTTAGCCTCAAATGCTTGATTCTATTACTTTATTTTACAAATGTGCGCTCTTCTTATTTGTGACATAAACCCCCACAGGAAAAAAAAAAACAAAGTCAGTAATAAATTATGAAAAAAATCAGGTGCCCTGATCACTTGTACTTTCTGAGGGTGCTGGATTCAATCAATCCCACCTCTGTACAGCAACCTGCCTCTCCGGGGCGACAGAAGACTCAAAGCTGTCAGTGGAGCAAACCGCGCAGTCTCTCCCCGTAATTGTATTGACAGGATATCACCAAGTCGCTGTGTTGGGAAGGGTACACCCTGACAGGTTTTGTGAGGGAGCCTGGAAGGCTACTATGGCAGGGTTCTGTGTTCAGTCTCCGGATTCTAGGGAAAGGAGAATCAAGCCGGGCAAAGCCAGGTTCTTTCTCAATTTAATTTTATGCTTCCCACAGAGTCACATTGAAAGGAAAGCTGGCTGGCTGCACATTACTCGACAATGGAGAAGCCCTTGCCAATGGAAACTATTTACATTATTTTTGTGGTTGCATGAAACACCATTCTGACTCCATTAACTGCCACGAAACAAGCAGTTTGCTTGGGTTTCAGCGAGGTGACCACTTGGTGAGTGCTTGTAGATAAAAACACCTGCTTGCAAATATGAGGTCTTTCCCGTTTCCTCTGGTTGCTGTGGCATCGTGAAGGCATGTTTTTGAATAACTGATGCATATATGTTCTGGTAAATTCCATGGGTGGGAAATACCAGGGTTGTATTTGTTCAGCTGCATTTGAAGTGGGAAAAAAGAAAAAAGAAGAAGAAAAGAAAAGAAACAAACAAACAAAAAATGCTGAACCTATCCATGAGGGGAAACAATGTGAGTGACAGTCCCCCTGTGTGGTGAAATAAATGTTGCCCGGGTGCTGTGTTCCTCTGATACAGACGCACTTCTTCAGGCTCAGGGAGAGACAAAGCTAAAATACAACTCAGTTCCCATAATCCCAAAGACACCGGAGCCAAGCACACTCACACGATGAGGAGCATTCACCCCGACACTGGGGCCAGCAAAACTAGCAATCCCCCATAACGGACCTACAAGTCAAGTCCAGTAGAAATGATAGAACTGTAATTTTTTTTTTAATGTTCTGGAACCCTAACTACTTTTAATATTTCCATTTTCTTTAAAACCCAAAATCCCAATGTTTCAGGATTTAGATATTCTTTATGTAGAGAAAACTGGGCTGGGACTCAGTGGCGTGGCTTTTAAGCCGGCTCTGGCAGAGCCTTAAGTCAAAAGCCTTGCAGACATTTCCCCATAATGGTTTATAGGGAGCTTTTGCAACCAGGAAAGGCCCAACTTCCTTTCATGTTCTCTCTCTGGAACTTTTATGCAGGCTGGGTTTTGACGGAAGTTCTTACAGGAATGGGTAAATATTGAATGTGGACATCATCATCCTAACCGCCACCAGTGCTTCAAAACCCAAGGACAGAGTTGGAGGGAAAGCCTGCCCCCTGCCGTCACTTGTATGAGAGCATCCCAGGCTCTGTTACCAACGCGCACCGGGACATGGCCCCTGCAGATGGTGACCAGGGACCAGGACAGCCTGAAAACAGAACCCCATTGCTGGATCAATCATCACCAATACTTTTTAAAACATGATCATTCCTAAACTCCAGCTCCAGAAACAAGGATGGAATTCGTCCTGAAGGCTGTTAAGCTGGTGCCACCTACAGGCCAAATGCTGTCATAGCGGGGTGGGGGGCGCAAAGGGGAGGAGAGGAGTGTTTCATGTATCATATTTACATGCATGTAATTGTAGTTTACACACCTATGTACAAATTCTAAACATATAGTGTGCTATATATATAACATGTTTGCTATACACATATACATGTATAATGCATGCATATGCAGATATACATTATGTCACTTGGAGTGAACATTACACAAGAATTCACTGTGGAAGTGACTCTATAATGCCCTTCATCACATATTTAAGTGGGAAGGAGCTGCACACTAGTGACACCTGATTAAAGCAAAGTCAGATCATCAGAGCAGCCACTGATAGGTGGTACTTGACTCTGTCCTTGGCCTAGGACAGTGAATCCCAGCTGTCTGTCCCACCCGCCTACTGAGATCAGCTCTCCAAGAAGTAAGCAAAGGATCTGTCCCACTGTGGAGCTATCTCAGAGGGGTCAGAGCTAAGGACGCCGCTGCACCCATACAGTGCCTAACTTCTGTCCTCCTGGGAACATTAATTAGCCCAGAAAGGTCCAGGAGGGTCAATGTTTTCCCAGGAGTCAGAGAATGCAGCCAGCTCTAGCAGTCAAGAAAACCCAGAAGATTCCGTTCTCGAAAGAAGGAAGGAAAGGAGGGAGTTGGGGGGAGGGAGGGAAAGAAGAGAGAAAGGAAGAAGAAAGAAAAGGAGCCAGGCGGCAATGGCGCACGCCTTTAATCCCAGCACTCCCAGGAGGATCTCTGAGTTTGAGGCCAGCCTGGTCTACAGAGCGAGTTCCAGGACAGGCTCCAAAACTACACAGAGAAATCCTGTCTCGGAAAAAAAAAAAAAAAAGAAAGGGAGGGAGGGAGGAGAAAAAGGAGAGAGAGAGAGAGAGAGAGAGAGAGAGAGAGAGAGAGAGAGAGAGAATGAGAATCAAACACCACCACTCTGGGTTCTAATCAGCCTGAAGTCAGAGAAATCATGATTGCTGAATCCATGGATACCATCAGCGCGCCCATCACCCTCCACACCCCGAACCTGGGAAACTGAAAGCACTCTTGCATTCTTAGAAGCACACTGCCCTCTAGTGGCGCAAGGTAAATTCGCTCCATGACTACCTTGACAACCATTAAACTTCAACTCGACTTTTCCTGTCTTCTGGCGCACTTAAGAGCAGAGCCACGCCCACGTGGAGTTTTCAGCCAGGCAGGACAACAGACTAAAGTACAAAGGGCGGACACTGAAAGGGAAGGTGATCTAGCTACAAACGCTGCTCGCACGTGAGTGCAAGCCAGGCCTCATAGAGAGTATTTGCACCTCCCACCCATTTAGAGTTTCCACGAGAGCCCCGGAGCACCTGCTGCACCGTAGACCAGAGGTGCTGGGAAAAGTGGATCTTGGGGTGGCAAGGGCATGAAAGGGTGCCTGCGACCTGTCACCTCATGGGTTCATCGAGCCCCGCAGGGATTGCCCTATCCGTAGTCTTTCCCAGTCTCTTCCGCTAATGCGTGCCACTTAAGGATATATAGGCTTAGGGACTGGCCGCGACTGCCGACTGTCCCGGACTGTCCCACCTAGAGCTGGTTTCCGACACTGCGCCTGGACCCCGGGCCCTGAGGGCTCAGCAACTGGAACCCATAGGCAGCATCGGTGCCCGGGGAGGGGACAAGCGCGCCCGAGCGCTCACCTTGACGATGAGCGGATTCTGAAACATGGAGTCACGCACGACTCCCAGCCTCTCGTTCTCCATGCCCGGGCGGATATCGGCCACCGTCAGCGGCCGTCGGGGCGGCGGGCAGATCTGGCTGACCGTGCGGCGCACAGGCTGCTTTTTCTTCTTCCATCGCGTAAGGTCTTTCCGGGGCTTCCCCGGACCAGGCATCCTGGGGACCTTCGAGATCAGACCCTGGATGCAAGCCCACAGAGTTCTGCCCTGTCTGGGGACCCTCGTCCCATGCGTGTTGCTCCGGGCTGCACCACAGGGACCCGGGGGTGCACCCCGCAGCGGCCAGGCAAGCTCCGAAGTGGAGCGCGCCCACCTGCGGAGCCCCTGCCGAGAGCGTAAACCTTGTCAGTTGTTTGGAGTGATTTGGGCATCTTGCTGCAGACTGAGAGAGGGAAGAGTATTTAGACTACCCCTTGCGAAGAATGGAGTGGCCCGTCTCCTTGGCGACGGGACGCCAACGGCTCAGGAGCTTCCAGTTTCCTTTTTTGAAATTCTCGGCAACCCACAGAGACCTTTTAGAATTTTCTCAAGTCGACATAGGAAAACCCAAGAATCAAATCTAAGTTGTGTTAAAAGCGAAGAAGTTCTAGAGAGCCATTTATTCTTGGCTTTCGCTCTCTCTCTACCCATCCTCCTCTACTCACAGTTCCCTCCCAAGCTTGCTCCAATCTTACACACACACACACACAGACAGACAGACAGACACAGATAGACACACACACACACACACACTCCCCCGGATATTGCACTAACGTGATGATGTTGCAATAGAAATAAGCATCCTAGGGTTGAGGTCAATGCTAACCCACCGGTTGGTCCCAAGCCAAGTTTCTCTGTTGGATTCTTCTTCCCCCATCTTTGTGAAGTGGGTGGAAAGAAGAAAAAAAAAAATCTCTGAATTAGACCAATAGTGTCCAACTCTACAACCAAATTGGGGGAAGCTGAAAAACTCAGGCTTTATTCACTGAGTAAGAACATCTGAAACACCGGGCTGGAGAGATGGTTCAGTGGTTAACAGCACTCCGGAGGCAGAGGCAGGTGGGTCTCTGTGAGTTCGAGGCCAGCCTGATCTCCAAAGCGAGTTCCAGGAAAGGCGCAAAGCTACACAGAGAAACCCTGTCTCGGGGGA
>CABHPQ010164094.1:0-24951 GCA_902168405.1 Peromyscus aztecus
AAACTTTGCATTCTTCTAAATCGATCCTTGTGGTATCTGCAAGATTCCTGCAGTTGTTTCCACAGCGGACTAAGAACGGCAGATCTTGATTCCTTGTCCAGACAGGCAACCCTTGCCCTTGCTCCATCCCTCATCCCTCTGGACATCACTGTCCTCTTTCTTGCTGACCACCACACAGCTTGTAAGAGAAGCCTAGGAGATAAAACTGCGTGTGGAGAGCTAGATATTCCCATGCAGCCACGAAGATTTGCTAAACTCGGACTCTGCACTTATTTGGGGTCATGGATACTTAGACAGCCCTTTCTACTCCAATAAGAGCAAGGCCTGGTCACTGACAGAACATTTCACATCCCCTTGATCTCCTGTGTGGTTCCATGATAAATAGTGAAGGCCTCTAATTCTCTCCCTAAAGGCAAGAATGGTCATCTATCTGTCCCAAGCTGCAGGGTCAAGATCTCTGAGCTGGCGAGTGGGGAGTAGACGGCAGAAATTCTACCCATAGTTTTAAATCCAAGACTCGGTGGGAAACCCCTCTATAAATAAGGTGCATTTCACCCCTTTTATTCTTGCCCTAAGGCAAAACTATGACCTCAATAAGAAATACAATTATAGCTTCCTTGTGGGAGATTTGTAGATATTACATACCCTCACTAGGAGCATGCAGCTCTTTCAGAAAAGGGTACAATGACACTGGCATGTTTTACTGAAGAACAATGGGCATGGCCTAACAAATCCATGTTCCCAGGAGAAGAAAAATCATTATCTGGAAATGCCAGGGGTCTCTAGCCTATTGGAAGTTTTCAGGATGGCCTTCTCAAAGGAAGTACAGACTAGTGTGGTTTGTTTTGTTTTGTGGTTTTTCAAGACAGGGTTTCTCTGTGTAGCTTTGGAGCCTGTCTTGGAACTCACTCTGTAGACCAGGCTGGCTTTGAACTCACAGAGATCCACCTGCCCCTGCCTCCCAAGTGCTGGGATTAAAGACATGTGCCATCATGCCCAACCCCTAGTGTGTTGTTTTTATCAAAATCTCTATTGTTTAATTTTTACCAATAAAGACTCGGAAGCCAGATGCTGGGGTGAAAACCTGCTAGCTCAGAGAGGCTGAGAAAGCACCAGCTGACCTTCCTTCTCCACCAACTTCCCAGAACAAAACAAACAAACAAAAAAAACTCCTCCTACTTCCTCTACATATCTCTTTCTCTTCTTCTCTGTCTCTGTCTGTCTGTCTGTCTGTCTCTCTCTCTCTCTCTCTCTCTGTCCTTCTGACTTCCTCCCACTCTCTATGGCTTTTTCAACTAGCTGCTTGCTTTGTCTCTTGACCTATGGTTGATTTTATTTAATCCTGTTCACAATATTCCAGCAGAAATCTCTTGGGTTAAAGGTGTGTGCTAGGGTCGAGCTACACCACAGCTAGAAGTAGGTTCCTCTGGTAACCACTGTACTCTCCGGGTTCACACTATGATCAAGTATCTCGAGACACTAGTGTGACTGGGAGAGAACCATGTCTCCTTTGCTTAAGTGAGAAGAGTGGAAACCTAGTCTGTCTGTTGTTTTGTGCTGTGTAACCTCAGCAAGCTCCAATCCTGGCTGTGTCTGTTCCCTCACCAGCCTCAGGTCCATATGAGTAGTCTCCAAGATCCCTTTCAAGTCTGCAACATTGGTTTTTCTCATCCTGGCTTTCTATAAACGTGTGAATCCTATCTGGCTTATTAGGATGGAAAAATGTGTGGTTTGAGTTTGTCGGTCTGTTTTGGTAACCTTTAAAAGAAAAACTAAACTGTTTGATCAAAGAGGGGAAATCTTCACTGGTGCTAATGAAAGTCCATCAATAACTCTCCCTTTTCCTATGCATGGTAGAAGAATGCTAATCTGCATATGAGCTAATTTTGTTCACTGCTGAACTGGAACAGATTCGATGAACTCTGCCGTAATGTCCACCTCAGTGTTAAGAAGCATAATGAGAGTTAAAATGGGAGGAACAGTGGTCTCCATGGCAAGTAAATGGCTTGTTTCCATCCATAATATTATGTCTATTCAAATGCTATGTTTTGTAAAGAATTTTTAAAAAAAAACATATAGCAATGATGTGGTTTGGAGGTTTATAGTTGGTAGAAGGAAAAAAAAAAAGCAAGAGCCAAGAATTGTAAGTTCAATTCAGGATTGAGAAGTTTGAGTATATGAGTATTAATAAAATTAAAAAGTAAACAATAAAATTAATAATAAAATTAATAGGCATAACTTCCTCACCACCTCTGTGCCTCTCAGTAAGCCATTCATATTTCACATCTCTTTCTATGCTCTCATTCATGTATGTGAGGAGACTCTCTTTTTATAATAAAAATGGGAGCACAGCACACACACTTTGTTTTACCTGTTTTATCACCAACCCTGTACATGGAACATTAGCACATGTAACATTCATATGATTTCCCATGTCTAAGAAGTCCATTCCAATCTAACTTAATAGACCTAGGACTTTTCCTGAGATTCCTAAGGGGCACTAGGGTTTGGAATGCAGCTAAGTGGACAGAGGTCTAACTTGCCTCCACTCCAAACTCTCCCTAATAGAACCTTTAAAAGAAAAAAAATGCACCTTATGCGTAGTTTAAGCTGCAGCCAAAAACAAAAAAGGACAGTCACATGTTTAACAACTCTAACATTGAAACACATGTGTATATTCTGAATAATAATTCCCTTTGGTTTAAATCCCAGCTCCATCTCTGTGTAACTGCAGTGGTTTTAAAATACACCCAAGATTCTTTGCCTCAATTCCCATCAGGGGTGTGATCTAATTCCTTCCCCTGGAATGCTGGCCAGTTTTGCTGATTCACTCCTAATGAAGAGACTGCAACAGCATTAACTTGGCCTGACTTCCAAGGCTTAGCCTGGACAGTCTTTGGAACTGAAGAAGGGGACCTTGGCAAGGTGCTTACTTCTCTTTGGCTTGATTTTCTTAACGATGAGACGAGAAAAAAAAAATACCACCATTTTAAGATTTTAATATTAGTATGTGTAAAAACCTCATCACAGTCAACTTGAAAGTTCTATATAACCATGATCTACTATGATTACTAAGTGGTATTCCACTATTTTTGGAAATTTCTATCTACATATGATAAATATTCATATGTGGTTAAACCTCTGCAGGTAACTGATAAGTATTTTTGAATCCCTGGTAGTGTGTTTCTCCTCCGATTCAATAAGCTAAATCAAGCCAAATTAATAAGACCAGGTTTAATCTGAGCAACGCATTCCTGGGTGATCTCTGGGGAAGAGGAGAAATCACATGACAGTTCTATTACCTGGAGTTTAAATACCCTGTAGGCTCAGTCTTGAGGAGCTCCGGGGGAGGAGCTGCCAGTTGGTGGGCTTTCTGAGGGGCGGGGTTTGGAAAGGGAGGAGGGAGGCTGAGGCAGAGCTCCCAACAGAACACAGACGTCAATCATAATATGACTGTAGTTGCTGTTTTTCTCTTTGTGGGCCAATATGTTTTTAATGGTTGGACCTTTCTTTTGCTATTTTTACAAGATAGGGTTTCACTGTGTAGCCCTGGCTGGCCTCAAACTCACAGAGATCTGCCTGTCTCTGCCCCCCAAGTGCTGGGATTAAGGGCGTGCACCACCACCTGGCCTGGACCCTCATCTTTATTCATCTCTCCAATCTCTGTGTCTAACAAATGCCTGGAGAAGAGAATTAAATTGGGTCTTGAGTCTACCCCATTCTAGAATAGACTTTGTCCACGTCTCACGTCCTCTCCAAACCCTGTAAAGTGGGGGCAAGGTCCATGTTTTGGGGTTTATAGAGGCTGGGGTTGGCTGTATCTCTTAGTAGGCATTAAGGGAATGGGGAGCAGGAGGTGGGGACACTTAAGTCAAGTTTGGCCGTTCCTGCTAGGCCCCATCCATCCCTCATGGGGGGCATCACATGCTCTGCCCCAACATTCCACCCAGCTCATGAAATCAATGCAGCCCTCAGTCCCTGCCTGCCTCTCCTACTGACCCCACTAGGTTCCCAAACCTCTGAAACCCTGGGGAGGGGCCTGGTACTCGGGAGGTAGAGGCAGACCCCACCCCTCTGGGTTTAAGAGGCCAGCCAGGAATTGTTTGGACATGGACCTGCTGGATCAAAATATATGAATTCATTTAAGGAGAAAAGTTTATATTGAACTCGTTTGTAATTTATAGTGAGAAGTCCTGTTCTGTATGATTATAAAAAAGCACATGGCATCACTGAGTCTTAATTATTTTGGTGGGCATTCATGTCACTTTTCAATCACCTTTCATATTTCATTTTTAAATCAAAATAAAAAAAACAACAGATAAGCATACTTGAATTGGCAAATGATTGTAATAACCTCTGTGTCCTCTGCTACAAAGCTAACAAAGGAGAATTACTGGCTAGTCTATGTGTCTGATTATGGACACGGTAATGCTGGGAGTACGATGTGGAAGGAGGGTGTAACAGTAGGATGTATAGACTAGCACACATATTCATGTTATATAGAGAGCTTATTAATAAAGCACCTCCCACGGCAATGGAAGATACCACAATCCAAAATAATGGGGGGAAGGCCGTCGACTACTCATGTTGTCTCACAAATGTCAGTATCGAACTCTCATTTTGAAAAAAAATAATAAAGCATTTTCAAGTCAGTTCCTCTGAAATTTCAGGTCTACCAGTTTTGTAACATTATGCTCAAGAGTTCCTCGTTGTGACTACACCCATTAACTGAGAACTAGTTTTGAAAGGGTTACAAAAGACTACTTTGTAGGCTACCATACTGTTCTGAAGGCCAGAGACTCTTGCCTGCAGCCAAGCCTCCAACCGGAATGTTCTACAGAAATGATAAACAATGTTACCGCCAACAATGAAAGCTTTGTGCCCTCCGCTTCAGTCAGCTGAAACGCAGCTGGTACCAAGGCCACTCCAGGACCCAGAACTTAACCCAACAAACATTGCCACCACGGAAAGCGAACCGGTTTCGTCACTCTCCTCACTGACAGTGTGTCCAGAGCTTTCCTTCTTCAGGTTGTTGACTTCCCAAAGGTGTAGAGAGTTGAGTGACAGATGACATCATCTAGTTCACACAGGTTTTCCCCCTGTGGGGATTGTGAGTAATTCCTGCTCACCTCGGTGAGTCAGACAAGGTGAGGAAGCAATTCTCTGAGGCTTCAGAGTTTTCCTTAGACTTGCTGGGCAGAAAACATGATGTATCTAGAAAGGGAGCTACAGATTTAGAGAGCTTTTCCATACAGTCCTGCTATAAGCCCGGAATCTAATCATCATGGTCCACTGCCACAGATTCACTTCCTAGAGCTTAAAGCTGTAGGCAGTCCCATGTGAACCATGTGACTCTTTTTTTTTTTTTTTTTTTTGGTTTGGTTTTTTGAGACAGGGTTTCTCTGTGTAGCCCTGGCTGTCCTGGAACTCACTCTGTAGACCAGGCTGACTAAAGGCGTGTGCCACCATCATGTGAATTCCTAATGAAGAAAGAAATGGAGCAAAATCACCCCGGGGTCCACATAGAGTCCTACCCTGGCATCATGAGGCCTTCAATTCCCGCCCACCTTCCCTGGTACTCACTGAGCTGCAAGTCACTGTTTGTAGTTGCACACAAGTCCTCCCTAAGACTTCATGGGGCCAAGAAAAGCAGGAGTTTGCAGTGTTGGTTTGGGAAACAAAAGACAGAAAGGAAAGGCAAGAGAAGAGAATTCCTTTGGAGCAGTTATTCTGAGCACCGAAAAAGAACAAAGTCTCACTTGGTCTATTCTAGATTTACTCCCATATTAACGTGCTTAACCAAAGGGTAAGAAACAAAAGTGGATGGAAGCCGAAGGTGCAGCTTTGATAGCTAAACTTAGAGCCCTTTCTAGGAGGCATGTGTGATACATGGGGTGTTGGGGGGGTGTTTTAAAGCCATGTTTTTGTAAACACTTTCAAAATTATACTTTGATCAAGCCTGATATAAATATGATAAAGAGAACACACTTCCCTTCACTGTCATAGGAAAACATTTGGCCTTCCCTACCGTACCTTGAGAGTCAAAAACCAGAAAACAGGTTTAATCTCGCTGAATCCAAGAATGTGCATACACATGTTATTATCGTACTATTTTAATTTATTTTTCCTTTGAGAGAAATTTATGATTTTAACTATTCTTTTGATCTAAGAATTATTTAGTGACGTCTGATTGTTAAAAACATAAAGGCTGTAGCTCAGTGGTAGAGTGTTTACTCATACATGGCTCCTGGTTCAATACTCAGAACGAGAGCGGGAAAAATATACATATGGGTGGGTCTTTAGGAGATCTTTATCAATTTCTAACTATTGCTTTGTGTTTAGAAAGTGCTGTTTGTGTTATTTCTATTCTCTGGATGGTTGGAGTGTGTATGGTCAACTTTCATGAACGTGTTCTGCATATCTGATATACGATACACATCTGATAAGCTGTATTCCCTACCGTACCATTTAATATACTTGTAGGGCATGCCTTATTGATTGCAATCCTATGACTTAACTATTCTTTTTAAGCTTTTTATTTTACATTTATTTAGCTGGAAGGGAGAGTACAAGCTTCACAGTGAGCATGCGGAGGTCAGAGGAAATCTTGCGTGAGTCATTTCTCTACCTCTGCTGTGCGGGACCCAGGCTTTGAACTCAGGCCATCAAGTTCAGTGACAAGCACCTCCACCCACTGAGCCATCCCATTAGCCCACAACATTCTTGTTCTTCTTTTTTTTTTTCCATTTCCTTTGTACTAAATTGAGAGGGATATGGTAAGGATTTCTGGTTTGGTTGTATTTCCACCCGTTTCTTGTATTTCCTGTGTTTTTTTGTTTCTGTTTTTAACAATGCTTTTAAGAAAAGCATTGAGAAATAAACCTGACCTAAAAAAAAATCATAAAAATATGTATGAGCTGTGAGTAAGGATATGGGAAGGCTCAAAATGTCTTTCCGATGAATGGAGAGAGTGAGCCTTGGATGGACTGCTTTATAAGTTTTAGCTCTTTGGGGGCATCAACATGGAAGAGGCTCCTTCACTCAGGGCTCCCCCGGGGAGTTGCCCAGCTGATACTGGGCGTAAACACGTAGCCAGTCACTATTTGCACACCCAGAGCCTGGTTTTCACTCTAGCCTAGGTTCTTCTCCAGAGTCAGAAGAAGAAGAAAGCAAAGGAAGCTGTTCTTTGCAGAGACCTGTGGCAGACGAGCTATTCCACAGAGCTAGCCCGCAGTGAGCTGGGAAGAACTTAGATAAAATAAGGGCCATGTGAGAGTGGAGTTAATGTGGCGAGTGGCCCAAATGTAAACTTGCAGGGAGTTATGATGTTTTATAATTTTAAACATTGCCTGCTTGAGACATAAATGAGATTTATCAATACTTCTTATAGGAAAAGTTCAAAAGAGGAAAAAAATGTGTCCAGACATTAGTCTCTGGATGAATCTTAGGTGGTAATAATATGACTCCTCTGGTACAGCTGATATTTGGGGTTTGCTCTGAGACACGGCTGTGGGCTTCACAAATGGGATTAGACTGTGAGCTATTTCTCCTCAAATAAGTTCATCCTCATCCAATGCAGATCACCCCTGCACAGTTATGACAAAATGCATCAACTCTTCAAAATCAACCAGATCACCGAAAACATGATGAATGACCCGAAGCCCTGTGTACATGAAGGCTTTGCTTACTCTAGGGCTGTGTCTCTTCTACTTCATTTAACTTGGTAATCCAACATGTTTGCACCTGTCCATTGCCTCTCATAACAAAGAGAAACGTCTACGGCGATCATCTGTCAGTTCCTTACAAGTGTTTCTCCACATGGCAAGGAGTGGAAAATGCTGTGTTGCCAGAAGCTAGGTACAGTATATTTTGAGAACTACATATGCAGGTGGGCCTCAAGAAGTTAAAAGCAAAGGAAACACATTGTTTTGTTAGATTCCGACTGTAAAAAAGAAACACAATTACCAGGTATGAGCCGGGCAGATTCTCCTGCATAAGAAACAGTTTAACAAGCCTTCCCAGTCATAATGGAAACGGGGCTGTTTACAGATTCGTGTCAGAACACCAAGGAAATCTAGACGGTGAATATGACTCAGATGACTTTTCATGGGATATGTTATTCCCTTTGTGTTCAAAGTTTACGGGAGAAAGGTTGTTAGTGGCTTACTTAGAAATTAAACACACTGGCCCTGATAAAGGAAGAAAATGTAAAGCAGAGGCGGGCATGCCTCTCTCCAGCTCCAAAGCCGATATCCTGGTCCTAACCCAATCACGCTCCATAAATCTGTCTGTGTGTGTGTTCATCATACTCTCCTCCCAGCAAAGCCTCCTCCACTGTTCTCTTCAGTGACTATTCCCTTCTTTCCAATATCCCAGTCAAACGAGTGGACCACAGGCCAATAACAAGCTGCTAGCTAATAATAACCGAGGACTTAGTAGATGTCCACGGTTTGTGATCAAACTTTCTACTAAAATGCAATAGGAGAGCAGATTTTCTACAGAAGGGACTCCTGTCTTCAAAACGGGAAAGATGTTTTGGAAAGACAAACATAGACTTTTGTCTTTGCATTTCTCTAAACGTGAAATCAAACACTTTTCAGGAAATTTAAAAGTCAATTTCGTTGCTTGTGTGTTTTTCACAGTGTTTCAGGTTTCTGGTTTTTTGGTTTTTGTTTTTTTCCTCGTTTTTTTCTAATTACTTCTTAAACCTCCATTTTTTATTTCATTCAAAATTTAAAAACTACACTTTTACAACAATTTTAGACTTACAGAAAAGCTCTGGTAGCCCGAAGAGTTCCTATTGAAATCTTACGTTATTATGGTGGTCTGTCTGTCATCACTAGAAGTCCATGTGACACCTTGAATAAAGCCTGCCGTCCACCCAGATTTCCTTCTTCCTGTACTAAGATGATAAGCCAGGAAGCCACCAAACGTTCCAGCCGTGTCTCCCCCTGACTGACGTTTCTCAGACTACCTGCTCCTGAGGCCCTCAAAAGCGCTCCTCTGCCGTGGGCCTTTACCTGACGGTTTTCACATTGTAGGAGTGAGATTACGGGTTTGGGGGAGGAAAGCCCCATAGAGAGAACGCCGTTTTCAGTGCATTACCTCAAGTGAGCGTTCTACCAACAAATGACTCAGGAGTGTCGATGGTGTCCTTGAACACATGGCTAAGGTAGAGTTCGTCACATGTCTCTACTACAAAAGTCATTATATTCTTACCACTTTCCATACCTTGTTGTTTGAAAGGACATGCCTATGTAAACCCACGTTCATGAGATGAGAATTATGCTCTGTATCCTTGGAGAAGGAGTAGTTGCATGAACTATTTGAAATTCTTCTACAAAGAAATTCTTCAGCCGAGCAGCAGTGGCACACACCTTTAATTCCAGCACTAGGGAGGCAGAGCCAGGCAGATCTCTGTGAGTTCGAGGCCAGCCTGGCCTACAGAGCAAGATCCAGGATAGGCACCAAAACTACATGGAGAAACCACATCTCAAAAAACCAAAAGTGAAATTCTTCTTCCCCAGCTGTCATGTTCAGTCATTTATTTATATCACTGTAGACTCGTGGATATTTATCTTATACTTTTGGCAATAAACCAGCGATACCAATGATACTTAGTTTTTGCTCAAGTTCTTGCAAGTTCAGGCATTGGGAGCTCCTTTGAGTCGGCTCCTGTATTCATTGACACGCCTTCATCAAAGGTTCTGAGTATGTGTGCTAGTACGTCCGTTTTTTTTTTTTTTTTAGCATTACCAGTAGTCTAAAGATATCTTGTACATTCCCTTCCCAAGTTGTAGAATTAGCCATTTCTAATCAGTTGAAAAAGAGAAACATGGTAAGGACAAAACATATGAGGCTATACAACGTTATACAGTATACTATTTTACAGTAGATGTTTCATACGTCGAAGACACAGCCTCTCAAACAGATTGGAAGTATAGTAACTATAGATACCTATTATAGTAACTAATAATACACTAGTAACTAGTAACTAATACACACTATTTTGCACTGTAAATAATAATTACATGTGCTAGCTCCTTCACACGACGGGCAGAACGCCTGGTTTGTTGACACCAGCCTAACCATCAACGTCTGCCTTGGGCAATGACTTTACTACAGCCACACTTTTCCTAGCCTAGTTTTTCAATTTCATTACAGTTTTATGGAACCAGTGTCATATATGTGGTCCATACTTGACTAAAATGTCATTGTATTTTATACTTCATCTTGTGGTTTTCAGACATTTTTGCGTTTTACCGAAGTTATTTAATTTGCGAATATGGAATTTTTATAAGGATAATTATCTTTTTAAGTTGTGAAGGATCTATGATGCTGTTCCCTCTTGAATTCCTGATACTGGAATTAGGGTCCCCTCTGTGTATCATTGTTCTTGGCTGAAATCCATCACTCTCACTGGCCTTTTCCAAACAGCTTTTTAAAAATGGATTTTATTTATTTATTGTATGCTTTCGGTTTGTCTATTTTGTAAATCTTAAATTTCTTTGTTCTTGCCCCCAATTTATTTTTATTTTTTATTTCTTGAGTAGAAGCTTGGGATTTTGTTTGTTTTTTAACTTAACAATTTTTATATGTTTATTATATTATTTATTGATAAGTGCGTGCATGTGTGTGTGTGTGTGTGTGTGTGTGCGCGCGCGCGCGCGCGCATAGGTACGCACGCACTGTGTCCTGGATCCCCTGGAACTGGACTTAGAGGTGGTTGTGAGTTGCCTGATGTGGTGCTGGGACCCGAACTCGGTCCACTGAGAAAGCAAAAGTGCTCTCAGTCTCTCTTTTTTTTTTTTTTTTTTTTTGGTTTTTCGAGACAGGGTTTCTCTGTGTGGCTTTGCGCCTTTCCTGGAACTCACTCTGTAGCCCAGGCTGGCCTCGAACTCACAGAGATCCACCTGCCTCTGCCTCCTGAGTGCTGGTATTAAAGGCGTGCGCCACCACCGCCCGGCCTCTCAGCCTCTCTTGGTCCCTCCTTCCCCCTGTAAGTACTTCTAAGTGTAGATTTTCATTCAGTAGTACTGTAGCTGTGTCTCATAGATCTTCATAACTTACAAGTTCATTTCTATTCAGATCAATATTTTTATTCATCTTGAACCTTATTCATTCACTGGTAGATTATTTAGAAGCACATTATAAATTCCAAATGTTTGAACCTTATCCTGATGTTTTTCTCTTCCTGGCTTCTAGTTGAATTCTCTTAAGGTCAGAGACTGTGTTTTGCATGATTTCAATTCTTGTACCTTGTTAAAGTTATTTTATGACTCAGCATCGGGTCTATCAGAGTAAATGCTGTGCACATCAAAAGAAACATGTTCTGATAATGCTAAGTGGAATGCTTTATAAATTTCAGCCAGATTCACTTGGTTAGTAATATTCAGATCTTCTCTGTCCTTGTTGCATTTCTGACCACGATGTCCATTTTCCCAAGACCTAAGTCCTGTGGCTTTCTCTCTCAGTAACATAATTTCCCAGTCCTCCACGGTTCATGCTGCCTGGCTGGGGATCATATGCTCTAGCTTCTTTGCAGCTGGGCATGATTTAGTGATTAAGTTTGGCAGTGTGATGGGAACTGAAGGTCCAGTTGTGCCAGTGAAGGATGAGATTATGTTACTCTTATCCTTTTCCTTGTCGTGCTGGGGAATAAATGGAAGACATAGAAGAGACATTTATTCTTCAGATAAAAACCACATGTGAATATAGTAGAACAGCCCTGCATTATCTACTCTGTTGTAGAAGGAAAGACACTTTTAACTAGTTGTAAGTTACTCTCTTTTGAAGGGCTTTGTTGCTGCTCTTTAGCTTATCCACTTCTAGATCTTAAAATTAGAAGAAAGATATTAGATTTACATATTTCATACAGATAAAATTAAAAAAAACATAGCTTCCAGTGAATTAAAGTAAGCTGAATGATTTGTATAGAACTAACTATACATGGATACATACATTCTGAAATGTGGGAAAGAAAATTATAGTTTATTTACATATAAGTAATTTAATTATAATAATTCAGGTTAAAAGACACATCTGTGGTGAGTTGGGAAGACATTGACATCAAGAAAATTATATTTAAGGTAGTTAATATCAGTTAGTTTTATTAGTTTAAAATTACTGAAAAATATCCTAAATTTAACAAAAATGTTTTAAACTTTTTTTACTCTAAAAAAAAAACCAAGTTAACAAAACTAGTCACAGTAAATTTTTCTTAAAGCTCACAGACATTTCCAGTATTTCATGATTTGAAAAGAAAGATGAGGACATTTAAGAGCACTTCTTGCTCTTCCAGAGGACTAGAGTTAAATTCCACTCATCCATATTGGATGGCTTATTAATACCTATAACTCTAGATCCAAGGGTATCCGATGCCCTCTTTTGGCCTCCTTAACCACACACAGAGCATATATTCACACACACACAGAGGGAGGGGGGAGCACATAAATAAAAATAAGGAAAAAAATTTAAAAGTAAATAAAACAAAAATAATTAAAGATGAAAGCCTTTGTGGAGAGGTAGAATTTGCTTTGAAGGATATATAGGATTTATGCAGTCATGTTTTATGAAACTATATTAGTTATTTGTTGCTGATTTTACAAATTATCACAAACTTAGTGGCTTGAAACAATATACCTTAATTATCCTCCAGAACTTATTTGTGATTTGGGGAATTGAATCCAGGGTCTCACGCATGCTACCCATACACTCTCTCCCTAGGCTATATTCCAAGCCCTGACTCAAAGTTTTACAGGTCAGAAATCCAAAATAGATGCCTGTGGTAGTTGGAATGTTATTGGTCCCCCGTAATCTCATAAGGAGTGGCACTATTAGGAGGTGTGGCTTTGTTGGAGTGGGTATGGCCTTGTTGGAGGAAGTGTGTCACTGTGGAGGCGGGCTTTGAAGTCTCTTGCTCAAGCTTCCCTCAGTGTGACTGTCAGTCGACTTCTGTTGCCTACAAGCTGTAGGACTCACAGCTATTCCTCTAGTACCACATCTGCCTGCATGCCGCCATGCTCCCCACCATGATGATAATGGACTGAACTTTTAAACTGTAAGCAAGCCCCCTCAATTAAATGTTTTCCTTTTAAGAGTTGTCATGGTCATGGTGTCTTTTCACAGCAATAGAAAACCCTAAGACAATGCCACTGTGTAACTATCAAGTTGTCAATGGGGCTACATTCTTCCTGGGAACTGTAAAGATGACTCTATTTCTTAGAAATATCTAGATTATAATTGTCTTATAATTATCTAAAAAGCAAGGGATAACTGGCAATCTCTTTTAACGAACTCTACTATCTTGATGAATCGGCTCCAAAAATGTTTTGTTCTTATGCTGCTCAATATTATAACTCCAAGGAGAAAAGGAGAAGAGTGCTAATTTACACTGAGTAATGTATGCATTTCTTAGCCAGGGATATGATGAGCAACTTAACTGAGGAATCCCCCCAAGATTGTTCGCAATAGGAAGGGGGTTCTTTATCAATGGGAACCCAAGGTATTATCGTGAAAAGAGGAAATGTACCCATAAACAGACAAGCAATGGAGCTCCCTGCTGTACCAGATAAAGACATGTTGGGAAACCTATCAACTAACTTGTACGTAAAATCCTCATGAATTGTATACTTTATGAACAAATTTAGTTTTGCTGACGTGGAACCTGTAACTAGCCTTTATAAGGCAGCAACAGGAAAGTTGCTGGATTCCACTGTGTACAGCTGTCCTTGAATAACCAGGTGAAAGAGCTTGAGTCAATGTCAGAGGAATGTGCAGCTAGAGAATGTCTCAGGATGAGGAATACCAGAGCTGGAATTCCCCTGGGAGCCTAGAGTAGTGGCTTCATTAGCAAATGGAACCAGAAGTTAACTTTAGAAATACATTTACGCCACAAATCTTACCTAGTTATTTCTACTCTCACTTGTATTAGAAATTCAACTTCTGGTTAGTGACAGATTAGTCCGGTTTACTAGAAACCAGGGGCTTCTACAGATCTTTGGGGGACAAAGTAAGATTTAAGGTCGCTTGTGACTGGGGCTGGGATGTGGCTATGGTTCAGGAACAGGTTTTGTCTAGTGTGTAAAAGGACCTGGTTCCAGCCCCCAGTGCTGGGGGAAGAG
Source organism: Peromyscus aztecus (assembly GCA_902168405.1). NCBI lineage: Eukaryota > Metazoa > Chordata > Mammalia > Rodentia > Cricetidae > Peromyscus > Peromyscus aztecus. The sequence goes on from CABHPQ010164094.1 coordinate 14,124, forward strand.
AAAGATTTTCTGTGACTTCACCTCTCTAAACCCCTGCACACAGTTGCTGTACAACCTCACATAACAATGACTACCAAACGGGCAGACACGAAATTGTCCTTACCCCATTCTTTCCTTTACGACAGCCAGATCAAATAATTTTCTCTCTTTGTTCTTCCCCCAGGAGGCCTTTTCCCCAGTTCTTCAGTGAAGGAATTATGCATTCAACCAAGCAGAGTCCTTAACTGAAATACACTCCACGTGAAATTGCTAGGTGATGTGATCTTCAGGCTTCTCAAGGAGAAATGACTAAAGTAAGTCATTTGAAGGTTAAAAATATGTATAGTGTAAATACACACCACAAAGATAAAAAGAATTCTTGGTCACAACTACTCCTCGGGAATCCCGGAGGCAATCTGAAACCCAAGCTGAGACTCTCGAAAGGAATGTAAAGCATTAGCAAGTACCCGTCATCACTGCCTAGAAATATTTTCCCCTTGCTTCTGAAACATCATCCTTTTTATCTGCTTTATAACAGCCCTTCTTCTCTCCCACTTGCTTTGCTGGCCAGTGGAAGGGATGAGTCATTTTACCATCTGGGCTAAAAGAAAGAGAGATGTATGGCTGAATAAAGCTGAATATTATCTGCATAATGATGGCCCCACAGTCCAAAATATCTCTTTTTCGGAGTGTCCTTATCTACACTTGTATCTCTCCAAAATAAAATTAAAGGGTATTCTACAAAAGCAATTTGTGGCTACTTATTCCTGGGTCTAAGTTGACATTTCCAAACTTTTGGCAATGTAGACTAGAGGCAACACTGGGTTCTCAACAATCTGGGAAAGTTGGATTAAAATAATTTAGCAAAAATATGTAGTGCCATGTTGTGTTTTTTAAGTGTCATTCAAAATCCTCAACAGCACCAATCCCTCAAACCAAAGTCAAGAGCTTAAAAAAGAAAGCCAGTGTTTGTTTGTAGGTAGAATCAGTGCTGTTCAAAGGCTGCAAATTTCAAATTGTGTGTGTGTGTGCACGCATTTGTGTAAATGCTGATAAATGCCAAGTCAAGAAAGTAGACATTTTTTCACTCTCATAAAATATAAAGATGAGTAAGGTAAAAACTGTATTTACTTTCCTCTAGGAATGTGAGACATTTACTCAAAGTGTCATAGCAGATAATCAACTCTTGCTTACCTAAAATTAGAGTTATTTCTTTCATAATTAAAGAAGACTATATGGTTTGTATATTCTATTATAGATTTACCTATACCTTTATACTCTAGCTTTAATTTTTTTTCGAGTATGAGTAAGAGTTTCAGTTCCTTGAAGAAATAAGTTTACTAATACTAGTCTAAGTACTATATCCTAATAGTAGCATTGGCAAGCATTTCCAAGGAGGATGACAAAAATCTATTGTCTTGGAATCAAGTGGTACAATATTGCAACATAATACAAACTATAATGCTGTGGAATGTCATTCTGTATGCTGTGAATATGTGTTGCTCTGATTGGTTGATAAATAAAGCTGTTTGACCAATGGTGAGGCAGAATAAAGTTAGGCAGGACATTCCCACTAGAGAGAGGGGAAGGAGAAAGACAGAGCTGAGGGGGAGCTGCCAGCCGCCGCCAGAAGAAACAAGATGTAAAGTACCGGTAAGCCACAAGCCACGTGGCAAAGTAGAGATTTATAGAAATGGGTTAATTTAAGATGTAGGTGCTAGCTAGAGAGAAGCCTGAGCCATTAGGCCATATAGTTTGAAAATAGCATAAGCCTCTGTGTGTTTATTTGGATCTGAGCAGCTGCAGGACCGGGTGGGATACAGAAAAACTTCCAGCTACACTATAACTTAATTTTCCCCTCAGTTTTTAACAACACAGGTCCTAAAATCCTTGTTATTCTCTAAGCTACAGTGGTGAGCAGATTTTCTTATTTTGCTATTTGGTCTTTGGCCATGGTTCCTAACTCAAAGTTCATTTCCTCAATTATAGGAATTTCTCTTGTTCTAATGAGATGCCCTCTGTTGTTGTTGGTTTTACTCTTTACTATTTGTTCTTTTGGGAACCTGCCACCCAGCTTCCAAATAAATCACACACGGAGGCTTATTTTTAATTATAAATGCCCGGCCTTAGCTTGACTTATTTCTTGCCAGCCTTTTCTTAACTAATTATCCTGTCTACCTTTTGCCTTTGAGCTTTTACCTTTCTGTATATCTTATTTCACTCTTACTCCATGGCTGGCTGAGTGGCTGGGTGGCTGGCCCCTTGAGTCTTCCTCTCCTTGTTCTCTTGCTTTTTCTTCTTCCTTTCCTCCCAGATTTCTCCATCTGTTTATTCTCTCAGTCTACCAACTCCACCTATCCTTTCTCCTGCCTCAATATTGTCCATTCAGCTCTTTATTAGACCAATCAGGTGTTTTAGACAGGCAAGTAACACAGCTTCACAGAGTTAAACAAATGAAACATAAAAGAATGCAACACATCTTTGCATCATTAAACAAATGTTCCACAGCATAAACAAATGTAACACAACTTAAACTAATATTCTACAACAGCTCTCTGTGAGTCCTGGATAGTTTCAGGATAGAGACTGGTCCAGAAAGACCAATCATGATTAGCAGTCTAGAACTTTCAGCCCGTCCCCCTCTTTTCCTGGAAGAGGAGAGTGTCTGACTATTAAGGGTGATCATGTTGATACCTCATGAAGCTGGCATGAAATCCCAGAGTCAGAAGTTCAAAAGTTTCCACTGAGTGTATATGCACACACTGGGAGAGGGTTGCCCAGCATCTTCACAGGTAGCTCTGTATTCAGGCCACTCCTAAACGTTTCAAAGTAGTTGATCATGTAGTGTGTATCTGTATCCTTCATCATACCCCTTATAACATATGGTGAAGATGCTTCCCTGAGTTCCCGGCTTAGCTGTAGAAATCCTGATTTGTAATCAAGTAAGCAAGAGGTAGAGTGACTTGGCAACTCACCAGGTGTGGTTGGCATCTCAATCTGAGGGCAGTCTTCAGGACTCGGGAGCTCTTGGGTTACTAATGCAAGGTAGAAAATGCCAGGGTTGAATTGTAAAATACTTGGCCAGTATTGGAGAATCGGCCAGAGTAAGGAAAAACAAACAAAAAACCCTACACATTTGGTCACAAAAGTGTTGAAAAGGTTAAGTATAATGGAAGAAACTTTGTTTTTCCATTCAGTTTCATATATCATTTATATAAAGAATAGCTGAGGGAACTGTGATATTTAGTATGGAAAACAGATAAGACAAGTGAATATAGATCTTGGAATTTTGAGCCATCAGACCTACAACTCATGGGGATGTGTTGAGGGAAGGAATCTTATCTAAGGAGAAAATTTCTAACATTTCACTTTTAACAATTTACAGTTAGAATGAAACTTTATTTCAATAAGCTCCACAAATATTGTTAAATGTTAAACAATCTTGGAGAAGAACTTCTTGTTGAATTTTTTAAAAAAAAAATCAATATCAATGTCCTGGATAGCTGTGTGTCAACTTGACACAAGGCTAGAGTCATCTGAAAGGAGGGGACCTCAATTGAGAAAATGTCCCCATGAGATCCAGCTATAGGGCATTTTCTTAATTAGTGATTTAGAGGGAGGGCCCAGCCCATGGTTGGTGGTGCCATGACTGGGCTAGTGGTCCTGGGTTCTATAAAAAAGCAGGCTGGGAAGCAAACCAATTGACTGTACCCCTCCATGGCCTCTGCATCAGCCTCCTGTCTCCAGGATCCTGCCTTTCTTGAGTTCCTGTCCTGAATTCCCTTGATGATGAATGGTGATGTGGAAGTATAAGCCAAATAAACCCTTTCCTCCCCAACTTGCTTTTGATCATGGTGTTACATTAAGACACCTAACTAAGACAGTCAACTCTTTTAATTTTTCAGATTTTAATTTTTTTCACTACTCAGTTCATAAAGTGTTATGGATCCCATAGCTTATTTGTCTCTGTGTTTTGCAATTACTGTAATTAAAATGTATATGGCAAGTGTCCTAAACATCCACATTTTAAAAAGTTAATGCTAAATGCTGTTCTGATATTGGCTTAGTGCCCTGCAGTGGATGTTTGTCGGTTTTTTTTTTTTTTTGAATCTGAACTTCTTTCCTATTTGAACAATTCCCTACCGTATACATTTTATGCAGAGGCAGGTCTTCCTATTATAGTATCAGAAAGTATCAACTACCACCGTCCCTCTCTCTGCTGGCACATGACTTAGGCTCTGGTAACCAGATACCCCTTCCAGGGACTTTGGCTCAGGGGCAGGTGAGATACAGAAGCATGGCCAGAGAAGGATTTGTTTTGGCAGAGCAGCAGCCAGTTTTGAGGAGCCAAGTTGTTGGGAGCCTGGACCAGAGCAGGCCGTGTCAGCCCATCCCATGCCCAGTGGAGTGGCTGCAATGTCCTTGCCAGGTTGGCTATGCTGCAAGTCTCAAGCTCTAAAGCGACATATCCAACCTCCTCTTGCACCCGCCAGTTTCCCAAGTCAGTCTCTCCAGGCTTCTGGGAACTACCTTTCAGAAAATAAGCCTTTCAATTATGCCTTTTGTTCTTTAACCAGCCTGTTTCTACAGCCCCGTTACTGTTTTCAACATAAGGAAATATGAGTAGTTCAGTTTGACGTCTTCCCCTTAAAAGTTGGAGATTCGATATGAGTTGAAAGAATCTCTACTGTATACAGTGCTCTCTTCTCCCCGGTACCCAAGACACACATGGACATATAACCCAGAGTATGCCTGCTAGGTTTGAATAATCTATCTCTCTCTCTCTCTCTCTCTCTCTCTCTCTCTCTCTCTCTCTCTCTCTCTCTCTCTCTGTGTGTGTGTGTGTGTGTTCAAAATAGCACGCTATCTCTTATTCCTCCTGAATACATTAGAATAATATTGCAGAATTTTCTAACCACAAGTCAAAGACACGAAGATAACGGGAAGGGGGACATCAATATAGATATACAACACATTTTTTAGAAAATAGTTTTCAGTATTACTGATGGATTCAGACAGGAAAGCTACAAACTCAAAATTGCTTGGAAGGGGTCATAGTGGAAGTGGAGAACAAGGAGAGTTAAGCCTTTCCCCAAGCTGTTTAGGATTTGAGAATGCTAGGTTTTGTTGCTACATCAGTCGGCAGTAAGAAAGGCCTGGCTCGGAAAACAGACCCACCAGAATGGGTTGAATCACATACATCATTTTTAGTTTTCCAGTAGCCCAACTTAAAAAGTAAAAAGGAAGGTTAAAATTAAATTTAAAACCTAACATATAAAATATTAACACTTAATGTAGAAATTTTTAATGACATATATATTTGGGGGATTAAACCTTTTAAAAAATTGTTTCGTACTTATATTTCCATGTATCTTAGTAGGGTGTGCAGTGTCCTCCACAGCCACATGAGCTGCCATACTGGACAACAGGGTACTCCATGATGCTGTATGTACAAACATTTAAAAAGCAAATGTCTTTTCTCTCCGACAGACAAAGTTTAAAAAAATTCCCCTTTAAATAAGTTTAATGTTCCAATTCACATTTTGGCACTATAATATTTGGGGGTTTCACCAGTAAAACAGTTAGCTACTCTTCAAGTAAGGCCAGACTCATAGTCACAGGATTTCCAATAAATAGATTATTTTCAGCTCCAAATGCAAACCAAGTATCATCATGCACATGAAAAAAGGGGAATGCTAAAATGGGAAGATGCTATCAACGGTACTGAAATAAATATGAATTCATTCTAGAGAGAGGAGGAGACCCCCCAAATGAAAAAGAAACCTTGAAGTTGAATCTTTGGAGAAATGAAAAATAATGTTATGTTCGTAAAGAGCAGTGTGTTGTGAAAAGAAATCATAGAAATGAAAAATATAGTGATCGAAATAACAAGTCCCAAGAAGCGATTAAAGGTGAAGTTTAGAATACCCACAGAAAGATAGGCAAAAAGATGACAGGGTGATGGTAAAGAGAGTGTGGAAGTACAGAGAAGGAGGCTGTTCTAGGACAGTTTCCCTCTAGATTCAAGTCTTTACACGGAAGGATTTACCCAGTGCCCAGCAAGAAAACCCCAAACAACCCACATTCAGAAATCATAAAATTTGAGTTCATATGCACAATGACACCATACTCAGTGTTTCTAAAGGAAAAACCAGTTCACCCGCAACACCATTTAGAATCATTGTAGCAGGTTTAGGCAACATTCACACTACTTTAAAGAAGGCTGGTAGAATAGACTCAAATGTAAGCATCTATTAAATTACATATAAATAATATATATTTATATCTAACATACATATATATATATAAGTAAATATAAAATTACATCTAAGTCACACTGGTCAACCAAGAGAACTTCTATCCTCCCCACAAAAATAAAACAAAACAAAACAAAAACAGCCCGGAGTACCAAGAGCTGGTGTTGATGCAGGGAAACTCATCACCACAAAGACCAACTTATGCAAACCATTGCTGGCACAAGCCACACCAACAGAGTGGGATCTCTACCCCTAATCCTGCACTTTCACAGAGCTCTATACCAGACACTAGGCTGGCTCTCCACCACAGCTACTGGAGGTGATGGCTAGCTTTGACTTGCCACATCCTTGCACAGCCTGGGGGACTGCCCTAGCTGGGACTGTGAGGCCATAAAGAAAGGGCAGACATGTGGACACGGGTCTGGGCTATCTGCTGTCAGAGTTGCAGCATCCCAGAAGTTCACTGTGTGTGTTACACACACCTGAACAGGTAGACAGGGTTATTACATACAGATAAACAAGGAGGCAGGGTTGGTGAGTCTCCAAGGAGCAGTCTCTGTAGGAGAGCAGTCTTCAGGCCATAAAAATGGGGTGAGGGAGGAGCTACCTGGACATGTTCTGCACATACTGTCAGCATTCACCCTTGGAGCCAAGGAAGGCTATGGCATCTCTCTGAGCCCCATTCAGGGAAGGCTATGCCACTCTCATGGGACTGAAGCCCTGGTCCTTGACATGACTGTGCTCATGTCCATAACACATATATTCACTCAGGACTTCATTTGCCCCTATATTGACTTACGATGTTCACGTTTACCTTCCAAATCTTATGTGAATGCCTCTAATTGGCAGAACCTACATTATAGGTAGAAGTCTAGAAGGAAAGGATGTAAGTGAATTTCTCTGCCTTTCAATGACTCCAGAATAGGAAAGTATGTTAGGAGGCTGTACCAAAGACTGAGGAAGCAAATCTGTATGGTCTATCCCAGCCACAGGCACACACACACACACACACACACACACACACACACACACGCACACAAGTCTTCTTTCCATGTTTAAACATGCACACAACAGTTGCCATGTAACTGTACTGAAACTCTACAAAAAGGGAGAGTCAAAATCTTATTTTTGTTAATCTCAACCTAATGCTGATGTTCAATATAACTCAGCATTTCTGAAAATCTACCCTGTATTAGAGTCACCTGTGGAACTCATTAAATACAGATTACAAAATCCCATTCCCGTGATGCCTGATTCAACTTGTCTGCTGATGTGAGAGGTGGCCTCAAAATTTGAGTTTATAACAATTCCTGGATGGTGCTGATATTGCTCGGTGACAACAGGTTCAGAAGTACAGATAAAAATCTACAGGACAAATGATATCAGAAGATATAATTGATACAGTGTTTCTAATTTATTTTAAAAACTATTTCATAAGGTATTTGAATTATAGCATAAAGAAGAACTTCTCCTGCCACTAGGTCAACTCCATGAGTTCTATGGGGTTAAACAATATCATTTTAGTCTTGAAAAGATATTAGCTAGAGTGCTTAGTTACAACACAATTTCTTAGAAGAAACGAGTGTTCAGAGGATGGTATGCAACTGACATCAGATGATGAAATGATGGACATACAAGCTATAGTCTCAAAGAATTAGGTTCAAGTAGCTAACACGGACTGGAGAGTTGACTCAGGGCTTAAGAGCACTTGTTGCTCTTTCAGAGGACCTGGCTTCAGTTCTCAGCACCCCTCTGGTAGCTCACAACTATCCATAATGTCAGTTCCAGGAGGTCCTACACCCTCTTCTGACCTCCATAGACACCAGGCACATGTGTGGTACATATACATACAGGCAGGCAAAACATACATACACCTGAAATAAATAAACCAAATTAAAACAAAACAAAAACAACCTTAGCTAACACTGTGGTGAGACATGGATGTAGACACAGCATCTGTGGAATCTGTAACTCTAAGAGCAGAGGCCAAAAGACAGATTGAGGCTGTCTAGCAAAGGGTAAGATAAATCAGATGAGCTCGAGCAAGAAGTGGCTACTTTTAAAAAGAGTAATTAAACGAATTCCAGAAATTTTGAACTACAAATGAGTAGAAACATGAGCCTCCAAACTGTAAGGTAAAAAAAGCAAGGGGAGGTTTTGTTCAACAAAGGCTAACCAAGACTCAGGCCTGTGTTTCCCACCCAGGTGCTATACGGTCTACAATTGGTCACTGTTAAATTGAATGACAGGCGAGGAAGCCAAGAATTAAGCAAGATGAGAATTAAATTTGGGGGAAAAATACTGAATATGGCTAATACTGGAAGGGAAGGCATCAGAAGTTTACCAGCATTTAGAAGGAATTCTAATGCTGAAGAACTATGTGTCTAGACCAAAAATGTGTTTCCCTGCTAAAACTTCAAAATACCTTTCCGGTAGGCTCCTGGTTGCAGCTGCTCCTGACTACTTCTTTCCTTCCGAAAGACAAGACAGAAGCAGGGAAAACGTATGAGGAGCATCTGAGCGCCGCCAAGAGTTAACAATGCTTAGGTCATGACTGTGAAAACACATGAGCTAAGCTTCCCCTTTAGCCTGACATTGGTCAAAACACGTGTCAAAGAGAAGTCTAATAAGCAAGTGACATCCGCAATGGCCTTATTTCCCAGGAGACAAGGATTAGGGTTCAAAACTGCCCAAGAGATTTTTTTTTTTAAACCTTCATCAGAGAGTGCTACAAAGAAGGACCTAAGAACCTCTGTAGAAATCCCCTCAAATCACCGACTGAATCAGTTAAGACACATCCAAGGAGCAACTGAAAAACAACAGCAGGTGGACTGTGGCAAGTCTACCCGTCACTAAGCTTGCAGTGTTGCAGACTGTCTTGATAAATGAGAGGACCGAGCAGACGCCATGACAGGCTGCTCAGTCTTCTCTCAGAGATCAGGTCTCAATTTCAGTTTTCCTGAGACTGCTGGACAGGCAATTTCTCTAAGAGCCACGAACATAGGACAATTAATCACTGGTGCCCCTGACCACAGGGACAAGGGAGACAGGACACATCACTGGGCCACTGAGCCAGCCCCTGTGATCAGTGCATACTAGAACAGCCAGCCTCCACAGCAGCTCAAGGGCAAAGCCTGGGACTTGTCCAGGCCTGCCCCAAATTGGAAAACTATAGCTTTGACCAACCCCTAGCCAGCCCTAGCCAATTAGAACATACTAATATGATTGCCACTTGCTTAAGCCAATCATATCTAAAATGACCTAACTTCTCTAGGACATCCCCTTGTCTATACTTAAAAGGAGCCCACACATCCCTCTTGGGGGTCTTCGCCATCTTGCCTATGTGTGGGATGGCAGGCCCCAGCATGCTGGAATAATAAATGCTCTTGTTGATTGCATATGTGGTTGGTGGTTTTTTTGTGGGACTTCTCCAGGACCCTAACAATAAACAGTTATCTTTTTGAATGTTGTAGGCTGTTGGTTAATTTCCAGAGTTCTGGGAAAGTTGTTTCTGACAATTTTGCTAGCATTCCCAAGGCTTCTATCAGTGGTTCCCAACCCCAATCATAAAATTATTTTTGTAGCTACTTCATAACTGTAATTTTGCTACTGTTATGAATTGTGATGAATCTGATATGAAGGATATCTGATATGCAACCCTTGTGAAAGGGTTGTTTGACTCCCAAAGGGGTCATGACCCACAGGTTGAGAACAACTGGCTTATATAGAAAAGAGCATTTTCACAGGTCTTTATACCTCCATGTTTGTTGACTTCACTCTAAGACTATGATTAGAAGGCAGGGGTTGGGGATTTAGCTCAGTGGTAGAGTGCTTGCCTAGCAAGCGCAAGGCCCTGGGTTCAGTCCTCAGCTCTGAAAAAAAAAAAAGAAGGCAGGTACTCTCTTTCCTGGTTGATTCTTTGGCTTATGCCCATGGTTATTAACATCTATGTGCATCAGGATTACCTGGAAGGTTTGTTAGAGATAGCTGGGTCTTCACAGGGGTTTCTGATTCAGGCCTGAGATTGTACCTGCAAACTTGCATTTTCAAAAAGTTCTCAGGTAAATCAGATGCCATTGTTCTGGTGAACATTCTTTGAGAGCACACCACACTGAGTGGTGCCTGCTTCAGGGACTGCTTGCCAACTACGCAATCAGCAACAATACATTTACATTAATACATACTATTAGCTCACGCCCATACAATAATACAGTTCATAAACCCATATGTATTTAGTACTTCATTCTAGGCATGATGTTTTTCATGTAATGGGTTGTTTAACCTGTACCAACAATGCAAAATGGGTACCATTACTTTCGAATATTAAAATGGTAAATCCAGGCCAGAGAGGTAAGTAGATTACTCAGAAGCACACATGTTTGAGTGCAGGAGCTAGTATGAGAGTGTATCTGTCTGGGTTTAGAGCTCAAGCTTTAAGGCCCCACCCCAGCCCTTCTCAGACTGCAACATACATCGTTTGTGATGCCTTGGATGACTGTACTTGGGACATGCTTGCAAGATGAAAAACAGTGACTCAGATAGTGAGAAAGTGATTGCTATTTTGGGTCTATTTTTCTATCCTTTGATGACAT
>CABHPQ010164095.1:0-25887 GCA_902168405.1 Peromyscus aztecus
AGACTATGAATTTGTGTGGTGATAATGCTAGGTGAGACAGGGGAGAAATTGGGGGTGGCTTTAATATAAACACATTAAATGCACGTTTGAATACTAAACATATATTTTAAGATATTAAAGGAAATAGTTACATCAGTAGACCTAAAAAAAAAGACCATTTAGTAATTCATCTACACAAACCAGCCACAAGTTCTTATCACTAGGAAATCTTCAGCCCCAAAGAGCTACTTCCTGTATACTCATGGCTTATATACCTTCCTGTGCCCTGCCATCTTATTTTCTTTCTCCACTCAGCTACATCACTTTCTCTTTCTGCCCAGCTCTATCACTTCCTGTCTGTCTGTACAGACTTCCAGACCTCTATGGTTAACTAGTGCTGAGATTAAAGACATGTACCACCATGCTTGGCTCTGTTCCCAGTGTGGCCTTGAACTCAGAGATCCAGATGGATCTCTGCCTCTTGAATGCTAGGATTAAAGGCATATGCTACTACTGCCTGATCTCTATTTTTAATACAGTGGCTGGCTTTGTCCTCTGATCCCCGGGCAAGTTTTATTTGTTAAAGCACAAATAAAATATCACTACATTTCCCCCTTTTTTTCTAAAATAAAAAAATGTTATAACTAATATAAGAAAAACTATATACAATAAGTACAATAACTATATACAATATATACAGGCAATAAGTACATCAACAATGTCTGGTCCATTGACATTTGACAGATTCAGACAAAACCTTCATTATTTAGCCTATTTTGGTGAGTCCAAAATGTTGTACCTAATTCACTTTCTATCCTAATGTGTATTACCAAACAAAAACTATCTTTTAATGTCTTTCAAACTTATACACTTTACACCTCTTTAGTCAGTTTCTGTTCTGAATTTATTAACAAGGGCGACTATAACTATCTAATCTTCAACTCTCAGAGACTTGAGAAGGAATAAATATTAACTAAGTAAGCAGGAAGTGCAAACAAGTGACTTCCAAAAAATGTGAGAAATGGCAGAAACAGTTTGCTGCCTGGATAGTCACCCAAGATTTTTCTGCAATGTTGGGGGCATCCCTCTTCAGCCTACAGGATTTGCATATCTGACAGACTCATTTGTGAAACAGGATTTTCTAAAGAGCCTTCTTACCTTGTCTTGGCAAGAATCGGCAGTCGTTTCTTTTGTGTCCTTCTTATCCATTTTGGACAGCATACTGTCAGCAGTCAAGGTGAGGGCACTTTCTCTCCCAGTGGCTAACTTTTGCCACAGTGTAAGTAAACTCCATAAGGAATTTATTCAATGCCCATCATCTCTGAAGTAGATTGGTGATGCCAGACACAGGCATGTCTCATTTTCATAACAAAAAAAGAAAAATCTATGTTATTAAAACATCTTAAATGCCATATTCTGTAGATCTCTGAAGTGTTTGAAGATGACCTGTCTATCTAAAATATATTTCTGCTTGACCTTGAAAACATGCCTAACATAACTACAAGTTCAATTGTAATGACTAACTACTAACTTTCATTTCTTTATATCCTAATAGTTGGTAATAATAACCTTGAAAAACTAGCAAATTGTATTACATTGTTAAGTGAACTGTATAGGTAGAATACCTTGGGCAAGATTAGAAATATATGTACAGTAGTGTGGACTTGAACTCATAGAGATCCAGATGAATCTCTGCCTCATGAATGCTAGAACTAAAGGCATGTGCTACTACTGCCTGACCTCTATGTTTAATATAGTGACTGGCTTTGTCATCTGATACTCAGGCAACCTTTATTTGTTAGAGGAAAAATAAAATATCACCAAAAAGATTATTTAGGAAGAATTTGTAGATAAAACTTCAACTATTTTTGCATAAATAGAGCAGCTGTCAGGAGCCATTTGTACATATAAAGTCCCTAGATCCAAAAGTACATGGTCGTATTCCTCTCAGAATTCGGAGCTGAGAACTTTAACAATCCCACCATTAAAAACATATGTTTCTATTAGAAAAGAAAAGTTACATTGTCTGCTCTGTTTTATTCTTGTGTTTGGCCATAAAGAAACTTGAAATTTGCCTCTCAGACTTTCCTCCTCAGCACTGATTCTCACAGAAACTAGCCTTTTAAATTTCTTCTTCTTTCTCCATTTTTATGTTACAGGATGTTGAATGTCTACTCTGTTTTGATTTATTCTATGTATCTTATAAGTTATAGAATCCAGTGGTTATTTTAACATATTTTTAGCCATATAGTCTGCATTTCTGTCTTCTCTGTGCATTATAATTAACGTGAGAGGAAGTAGTTGATAAATGGGATAGAAACAACTTACTTTATCTAAGACAGGGCATGCGTTTTCTTCAGTTAAATAGATCAAGGATAGGAGAAGGGGTGTGCATAAATATAGGGGATTAAAAATGATTCTTATGACTAGAAAACGCTACAGACAAAGCAGGTGTGTTATCATGAAAAGCAACTTAGATATCAGGTATCAGTTCTCTGAGTTGACTAGTCAGTTCTAAGTTGACTAGTCAGTAATAAAGGATGTGAAGAATCCTGACCATGTTATCTACAGTGAAAGAAAAGCAAGTAAATTAATATTATGGACTATGACACATAAAGAGCTGGTTAGATGGAGGGACAAAAGATCAGGAATTGAAAGGGTAAAGAAAATAACAGAATTCAGTGATAGTTCCAACATTTCCAAATTAAAAATAATGTTCAAATAATACAAGAGTTCTAACAAAGCATGAGTACTATTTTTTGTCTAAATTTTAAACATTATATCAGATAAACATTTACTTTGTTATCAAAGAGCTATGTTTTCATTAAACAGTACAGAAGAGAATAGAAACCGAACATTCTAACAATCAACTCTTATTTTGGTAATAGCCATACTTATATCATTCACATAGTGACTAGTACAATTTACATTGCTGAAAAATGAGAACTAATGCCTTCTTCTTTGATATATTGTTATAGGACCACTGCTCTGAATTATGCAGCTTTCATATTATATAAAACAAGTCCTTTATAAATATTTATCTGGAAATGATCCAATTTTCCTCATTTTCGTGGATATATTAGTCAGATATTTGGAATAGTTCTGAGAATTACAATTTCAGGGAGAGATTTACAAGAAAGCACAGCAGCTTTGAAAAATCAAATTATAATGTCCTAGAAAAGTGTAAAAAAAGTGAGATGATTTTTAAAAACTACAAAAAGCCTGAGGAAACATTTTAGACTGTGGTAACACCAACAGTATCCTATTTTTTTAAATGATTTCACTTCAGTGGGACAGATTTTGTTAAAAAAGCATATAAACACTCCATGACATACTTTTAGGGTCAGAGCTTAAAATTATCATTACAAGATGTTTTTCTCTAATGATATTTATATTTTGAAATATTGTTTTAAAATTCATTATTTGAATACAACTATATATACAACATAAAACAATTCAGCATTAAAAGCATTGTTTACACAACTATTTTAATGAATTTTAATGAATAACCCATTAATCAATTTTATAAATAACTGTTGAATTTCCGATTCTGTTAATAGATAGCCAGCTTAACTTAAAACAACTCTCTTTGTAAGAACAACTAGATATGTTGCATTTCAAAAAAAAAAGTATGAAAAATCTGATCATAGTTATGAACATTATGAACAGATATGGAGCCAAGATTCAAGGCAGGTGGAAGCCACCTGGGTGCTGGTTTTTCTATGAGGTATTTGAAAATCTTGAATTAAGAGCTCAGAAGCAAAATTCAATTTAGTGGAGTTTAATGAGAGAATAATGGGATGAGGCGAAGCTAAACAATTCCATATCTGGCAAGATCAACTGCAAGACTGCTTTCAGTCATGAAGGAATACTAGCATCAGAGTTGAGGTCTCAGAGGATGAAGCATGTTCTTTAGTCATCTTTTTCAAGAGAGATCAAGAGATTTCTGAAGGAAGATGGCATGACTAAGAAACTCAAGTTATAAAAATTCAAGCAACTGGTAGCTATACTCATCAATCAGTTCTACACTATTCTTGAAGAAACTACTTGAAATCTAAGACATAAGAAAATGGAAATTAGGTCAGGCAGTGGTGGTGCATGCCTTTAGTACCAGCACTTGGGAGGCAGAGATAGGTGGATTTCTGAGTTCAAGGCCAGCCTTGTCTACAGACTGAGTTCAGGACAGCGAGAGCAACACAGAGAAATTCTGTCTTTACAAAAAAAAAAAAGGAAAAGAAAAGAAACTATATAAAATGCATATAATAAATAATAAAATGCCTGAAGTCAGAGAAAATAACATACAATGCAATGAGTAGAAAATAAGTCTATTAATCTCACTGAAATATCAACCATCAACAATTTGACTATTATTGTCAGGAAATTTCTAAAAATGTTCTGCTACAAAGAAATCAAATTAATGAAGTTCAATTTAAAATTTTCCAAATATTCATCCATATTTATTTATGGCTTTTATTTGTTTTGTGTTTGGTATATGTATGAGTGTTTATTCATATGCAAGGAAGTGTGTAGAAGTTAGAAGACAACTTGCTGGAGTTTTTTCTCTTCTTAAGTCTTGCTGGTCCCAGGGATCAAATTCAGATCTTTAGGCTTGCAGGTGAGCATGTTTCCCCACTGAATCATCCCACTGTCCGTGAGATTCATGTTCACACAAATTAAAGAGAAAGTTATAAAGAGATCAACGTGGAAAGATCTTTAAAGTTTTATTTCATGACAAGAAAAGCTGCATTTGAGAAAACAATAGCATTGCAGTGCAGTCTAGAGACACTGGGGATTAAAGATGACGGCAGGTTAAGTTGGTCAGGAATGACAGGATGCATAAACACATAAGAACATCTAGATGCTAATTTTAACAAATTGTTGTTGGCCAAATTTCGGTTATCTTGAAGACTAGGAACTCCTGATACCCAGTTATTGAGACACTGTATGCTGTGAATGGATTTATCTCATTTTTCATTAGAATGTTTAAAACTAAATTTACAGTGAAACTAATGAAATACCTTACACAGCAATGAAAGTGAGCGTTTTAAAAGTCAGTGCGAGCATGGAGCGTTTCAGGTAGGTGACCCTCACAGGTGGGACTGCAAAATCATAGTTTATCACAGAGTTCTGCAGTCTTTTGCAAAGCTAAAGCATAGCTGACATATGACCTATTAATAGTAATTCTGTGTATGTCTTTATTAACGGACTTTAAAGATATCAACACAAATTATAAGGGAGTAAAAATATGCATGCCATAATTTTGTACATATTAATAAATTCGGTATCAAACTGTCATACAATTGGAAAAGGGAAAAACAATTTGTGAAATAGATATCTAAAGCAAATATTAATTTTGATTGGTTAAATCAATGAAATGCTATAAATATATAAATTTAAATTTCTAAATGAAAAGTAGCCTGAATGATCTTATGTGGTCTTCCAATCATATGAAATTCAGACAACAAGCAGCAGTAGTCACCATAACACTACAGTGTTTTCTAGGCTGTGGTTGAGTAGATAAATCGTAGGGGGCTTTATCTTACTACTTAGACAATATTTTCTATTGTAAAAATATGAGACTATTCATATATTAAAACACATTGAGCTTTTTGGCTTTAATAAATTCATCTAAAATTTTTATTGTGTATATACTAAATTCCACAAGAATCCTTCATACGAGTGTGTATTGAACACTGAGTATATTTCCCCTGATGAACTACCCTGCTCTGAACATCCTTCCTACTCCAAAATATCCACTTTGTTTCCAAAGACAATTTTGTTCCTACTTTCATACCATATTTACATATGTGCTTCTATGTATCTATATAAAATCTAGAAACAACAAAGAAAGGAAAACATCTTTGTATTTCTGAGTTTGCCTTAATTTGTTACAGATAATCCTCTCAGTTTCAACGTGTTTCAAGCAGATGACATGATTTGTACTTATTTAAAGCAAAAAAAATCTATTGCATATATAAATATATTTTTTTATCTATACTTCTGCTACTGGACTTAGATTTGCTGAATTCTGCAAACATATCAATGTGAAAAATTATCTGTGATATGTTGATTGGAGTACTTTAGTTAAATGCCCAGGAGTGGTGTACCTCAATCACATGGTAGATCTAATATTAATTTGAAGAACAACATATTGATCCTCATCGTATATGTAATAGTTTCTATTCTTACTATCAGTTTATAATGGTTTCTTTTTTCCCCACAACCTTGACAGCAATTATTTGTTTTCTGAATGCCTATCATTCTGACTGGAGTGCAATGGAAACTCAAGATTGTTATAATACATTTCTTTGATAGGTAGTGAACTTCAATATTTTATTCATTAAACATTTTTATTTCAGCTTTTGAAAAGTATGTGCTCATTTCGTAATTCCTTTTAATGAATAGGCTGTCTGCTTTCTTATTCAAGTAGACTTTTTTAGTTCTAATGTTTTAGTTATCATATTTCAGATATTGATATTCTGGTAGATGTAAAGCTAGCAAAGATTTTTTTTT
Organism: Peromyscus aztecus; assembly: GCA_902168405.1. NCBI lineage: Eukaryota > Metazoa > Chordata > Mammalia > Rodentia > Cricetidae > Peromyscus > Peromyscus aztecus. The sequence goes on from CABHPQ010164095.1 coordinate 6,493, forward strand.
TACTCCTTCTGTAGGCTGTGTCTTTGCTTGTTGTATAGCAGTTTTTCCTCAGATTGAAACATCTCATGCTACTGGGAAGCTCCTTAAGACAGGAAATGAACAACAACAACAAAAAGAGTGGAAGTAAACAAGTCAAAACAGGTTAAAGTCCCTGAAATGGAGCAGATTCACTAAGCCCCTGAATTCCCAAGAGTAAACAGTTAAGACTGCTGTATGTCATTCTCAGACAAGCCAAGCTGCAAAGAAGACCTCAGACAAGCCAAACAACCTGGAAGAAGCAGAGAACAACAGAAATTATGAGAAGAAACAAAGACCTGCTGAGCTGTCTGGGAAGGACACTGGCCAATGAGTTTAGCTGCCTGCAGGCTGTGCAATGTGCTCCAGGTTTCTGTCTTCGGTGAGATGTCACCCATGCTTGGGTGCACTTTGGTGACTCAGTTGTCATTGAGTCATTTAGGCTCCTTTCAGTAACCGTTCACCTGTGTTTTAGAAGTTATCCCAGGAAAACTTATTGGTTCACTATGTTGGACATTTGTTGAATATGTGTTTTAGTCTATAGTGAGCTCTTTATTGGGAGTAAGTAGACATGTCTATGGTACATCTCTCTAGGAAGTCTTTCCAATAACACCCACTTGTTTCCTTTGATTTGAAGTATCTTGTCAATGTCATAAAGTCTAATATGTTAATTGGTGATATGATTTCCATAGTGACTATAGTCCTATTTAGAAAGTCTTTTTTCTCATGCAGTTTCAGAGTGTCAGGTCTCATGTTAATATTCTTGATATCTAATATCCATACGGAGTGTCCTAGTCAAAGATGCTATTGCTGTGGTGAAACACTGACCAAATCAAGTTGGGGAGGAAAGTGTTTATTTGGCTTACACTTCTACACAGTCCATCACTGAAAGAAGTCAGGACAGAAACTCCAACGTGACAAGATCCTGGAGGCTGGAGATCTCACAGAGGTGGTGGAATGGTGTTGTTTACTGGATTGCTCCTTATGGCTTATTCATCTTGTTTTCTTATAGGACATAGGACCATCAGCCAGGAGATATTACCATCCACGATGAGATGCAAATTCCTTCATCAAATCACTAATTAAGAGGGAGTACTATAGCCAGATCTTATGAAAGTATTTTCTCAATTGAGGTTCCATCGTTTCAGATGACTCTAGATTGTGTCAAGCTGATAAAACTAGCCAGCACATGGATCTTAATTTTTATGTAATACAAGAAATGAGAATCCAGTATCATTATTTTACATGTGGGTATGCAGTTTTCCAAACATCATTTGTTAAATAGCCTGTCTTTCTCTCGGTGGGAGTGTTTTGAGTCTTTTGTCAGATTCATGTTGCTGTAGCTGCATGTATTTATATTTGAGTCTATGTATATATTTATATGCAAGAATTATGCTACTTTACTTACTCCAGCTCTGAGATATAACTTCAAAACAGGCTTTCAATAGTTTCCTCATTATTAACATCCTAATCATTTTCATCACATTTATATTGGTTATATTATACAAAGCAATTTACACATTGAATTTAATTCCCTTTAAATTCACAACATCATTGACAGAAATAGAAACAATCTTAAAACTCAGATGGAACCACAAAATACTCAATATATATAGCCAAAGTGAAATTTCCACAATCAGTGCTGGCATGCCTCAGTGTTGTCAATATGCAGTTATGCGGGACTTATTTAAACAATTGAAGTGACTAAGGTCAGGCAGTCTTGCCCTAACTCTATTTTGGATTTGTCTGGACACTTCTCATCCATGAATCCACCAATAGTCACATCCATCTTTGCAATATTTTTGGGACTGCCCATGACTCTGACCATGATCCAGATATATTAACCAAAATAATTAATGTTTGTGCAAACTAAACATAAAAGTTACATAACTAGAGGAATTGTAAATAATAAATAATTGTTGTGTAGTGCCTAGAAAATCCTAAATACTAATAAGTTCTGCAAAAGGACAGAGGATACAAGGCTCCTCCCACCATCTCACTAATGTGTCCCCCTCTCGAACACTGATGGAATTGTGCTTGTTGTCTTCAAAAACTTTAGACTTGAGTATCAAGAGACATTTTTTTTAGGCATTAGCCTACTCTTGTCTGGCCATTGTTAAATGATTCATATTCTTAATTGGCTTATGGTTGTCAGTAACTATTTTACACGATCATTTCACAATCATATTGTTGAGATTTTTATAGTGCAGCTTCCCTGAAAATGTCTAGAAGATGATCTACCAGTAAACATCCTAGTCTTTGGATTCTTACAATGTTTTTGTCCACTGTTCCATGAATTCTCCAAGCTTTAGGTGTAGACATTTAAATTGTAGATATATCAACTGAAGCTGTATATACTATAGTCAAGTATTACTGCATTTTAAACAATTGTATATCTCTGTAAGAGTCTCCCATCTGTTGCAAAGAAATACATCTTCTTTAATAGAGGGTAAGTACTCTAAATATCTGTGGTAATAAAGATAAATATTTAAAATACAGTTAGAAATTACATTGCTTTGTTTAGGAAAATAGAAGTAATAGGTTATCCTCCAGGGTCAATCACCTCTCTAGCCACTTGTGTTTGGCTGGATTTACAGTAAAGATGTGGGTTCCCTCTTTTTAAATATGTCTATGGTTTACTTTGACAGCTGTTGGTTATCCACACGACGAGAGTGACATGACTGCATGACTTAAGATAGTTTCCTGAGCCCATGTTTTTTGTGGTTGTGTAGGCTTTACAGCTGGGTAGGAACATTTATTTATTTTCTCCCTTGACAGCTTGTACAGTACCTTCTGATACAATGAGAGCTTCCAAGTCAGTTCCAGCTCAGTTGGTACAAGTCCTGTGATCAAAGAGTGCAATGTGTTTCAAAATAAGATTTTTCATTTATGTTCTGTAATGCAACCAAGACAATGACAATAGCCTAATACAGGAGAGTTGCTTGGGTTCCCATAAATCAAAGGAAGGTTTCCCATGTTTGGTACTTGGGTTTCTGTTAGTCTATGGTACTTGAAAAAGCATACATCATTCTACATGTGTCTCTCTCTCTCACACACACACTGCTGCAAGCCGCTGCAATAATATGAAGTAGGATTTCAGCTGATTATGACAAACTAATACCTGGAAGAAGCCAAGGGCCTTCCATAGGTCAAGCCAAGGCTCAAGGACTCTTGGTGATATTGGCTTTGGTTTAGTAGACATTTTCATGCAATGAAATTTCTTGCATGCTATTGTAGCTTTTTCATTCAATTCGTTATCTAAGTACTGAGTGTTGATCATTTAGTGGGCACCATTTCCCTCCTAGTAAAGGAATATTTAGATAACCTTCTGTGCTGACAGCTATACACAGCCAAAACCCCAGTTCAAACCTCCCTGAAATCATCATCATTAGCACCATCCGGCCAGGACCATCCCAGGATGGATGAAAGTGTCTTATCAGAGATACCTCTGTACTCTCTAAGAACAGACTTAAGCATCCAAACTATCTGTTTGAGAAGTCCTGGTAGATGTGCTAATTAAGCTTAACTTTTTCTCTTTCCTAAGTCTTATCTCTGTGAGATCCTCAGTCTATTCTCTAAGAAAAAGAAGGAGGCTTAGACAAAGGTATCTTAATATAGATAGACCCAGGCCAGTTTCAAGCTCCCAGAAATGACAGAGCCAGCCCCAGGAACTCAAAAGTACAAAGTCAGGAAGAGCCATCTGGTAGCAACTAATTAACCAAAGAGTGCCCCAAATGCTGGACAAAAGCCAGGCCTTTTGGTGGTGACTGATTAACCACGGGATGTCCCAATGCCGGAGAAGGCATGTCTCAACTCCAGAGACGGGCTGTAAAAGTTCTGACAAAGCAAACGGACAAACTAAAATAAGATAACATGGAGCCCCGGGAAGATTAAGCCAATTTGAACTGTACCCGTACTAACTCTCCCACAACCTGGAGGGACATGTGGTTTTTGCCTTTTAAAAGCTAGCCTCACAAAGAAAGAGCAACTCCTCCCTGCCTCTCTGTGGTGAGTGCTTGGAGACAAGTTCCCTGCCTGGCTTGTACTGCCTACAATAAACCTTGCTGTTGCATTCTGGATATCCTTGGTCTTTGATGGTCTCTCTGGGGGTGATCTGGGCATAACAATCTCTAGTTTTAGATCTATCTTTAACTAGTAACTCAGAACAAAAGGGTTTCTACTTACAGATACATCAAGTTGACTCAGGCTGCCCAGCCACCAAGTGCATTCTTCTGCCCTACCAGAAAACCCAGTAGTCAAGATAGCTTGGACAGATAGGGGCCAAAGGAAAATAAGGCAGTTTTGTTTTCACTTGTCACTGATAGACTCCTAAGACTTTAACTAACCACTTCTAATAATATAGTTGAACACATAAAATCCCCTTTGCTCAGATAGTAACCAACTTAAACTCTCAGTTGATTCTATTCCCCATTAGTCACTTCCCTTTTGGGCTGCAGATGCAGATGATGGCTGGAAATTACTGCTCTTTTGTGTGGATCTTATTGCCCCTCCTTTTGACCCTGAGGGAATTCAAGTCTGGTGACCTTGCCTAAGCCAGAGCATTGCTATTGCATGGGTATATAGCTATAAACCTGAGAAACTAGAAGAACAACATTTTTTCTGCAGAACTGGACAGAGAGCAAGAAGGACAAGATGGAAGACGAGGAAGAGGCAGATGGGGAAGAACTAGGTGGGTAAGAAGAAGATGAGAAAGATCTAGAGGGAGCAGAACTCAGGTGAAGGAATTAAGATAGCACTTAGAGGGAAGAGCTGAACTAGGATGAAGGAATTAAGATAGTACTTAAAAGGAACAGCAGAAACATGAAGGGAGAATCAGGTGGGAAAGGAGCTAAACAAAAGAGCAAAATAGAAGCTGTGTGGAGAGAGAACTAACTCAAATGAATGAAGTGAATGGATTAAAGAGTTTTGAGTATGTAGATTCATTTAGTTTCATCAAAGATTAGATTATCAGCTGCTTGGAGAATCTTCTTGGACCCTGGGAGAGGACTATCAAGGGGCTGGGCCCCTATAGTCCCCATTAACACACATATGACATCTATGCATATGTAAAATATGCATGTATAAACACATTATAAATGTGTTTCATTATGAAATAATTTGTTTCCCTCATGGTTTTTTAAACATACTCAGTGTCATTTATTTCTCCTACCTCCCTCTCTATCTGTTTTCTCTTTGATTCAATCTGTTAGTCTGCGCATTTTGATTGAGAAATTTAGATCACTAGCATTCAGAGTTAATAGTGAATTATATTTATTCTGTCATCTTTTTCTTTTGAAATTTTTATGCTTGTTAGTTTCTAATTATTCATTTAATTAATGCTATGAATGATTAATTAGAGCTGTTTATTCTTTGTGGATTCTCATGTATGTGTTTATCTTCCTCCTCAGTCAGAAAGACTCCTTTAAGTAAATTGTGTAGAGCTAGTTTACTGGTCATGAATTCTCTAACCGTTTTTACTCTGGGATTTTCATCTTTCTCATTAAGTTATAATAGAATGATTTGCAGCATATACTAGTCTAGGTTGAGAGGTGTCATTTATCAGAGCTTGAAATACATCATTCCAATCCCTTCTGGCTTTCATCACTTCTGTTAAAAGCAATGTGATGTTATTCCCCTGGCCTGGCCTTCAGGGGTATCTTGGTGTTTCTGTCCTGTAACTGTCAATAGATTGTTTTCATTCTGTATATTTAGTTTTGAACAACATATATGGGGAAGTTTTTCTCTAGTCGAGTACATTTGGGGTTTGAAAGATCCCTGTATAAACATTGGTACCCAGTTTCTCTGTATTTTGCAAAATTTGTGACAGTTTTATTGAAAATATTTCCTGTAACATCAATAAGCAATTCTTCACACTTCTGCCTATGATTTGTATATTTCTTTTCTTTTCATACTGTCCTTTAGGCCTTGAATATTCTATTCATACTTTCCTATTAATTTTTTGTCATTGTTTGCATGTTCCAATTTCTTGACATCTTACACATTAGTATTCTTTTCTTTCATGATTAATTTAATGTTGAAACTTTCTACAGAGCTTTTTGTTTGGCATGATAAATTTTTCATTCCAGTGTTAAGGGTTTCTTTTTTCACTATTTCTGTCTCTTAATTAAATTTCACTTTCATATACTATATTTGAGTCCTTGTTTTGTCAAGCCATTTGTGTGCTCTTGTAATTCTTTCAGACTTTTTTTATATCAGCTTTGATTTCCTTGACCATACATTAGCCATTCTTTTAAATTCTTTGGGATTTTATATAATTCACTCTCCTTTGAAGACATTATTGTGGGATTATTGATTTCTTTTTGGATTCTTATTACCTTAGTGTTTCCATATTCCTCATGTTTTTGCATTCAGATTTGTGACTCTGGGGTTGGCATAGATTAGTTTTTTTTTATCTACACTGTTTTAGTGGGATTATCTCAATGTTTAAGAATGCTTAGTTTATAGTGAGTGGAGAAAAGAATTTTATGTCTGGACTGCTGTTATGGATATTATTACTGTATTAGTGTACAATATTTAAATAAGAAAAACACTCAAAATGCAGTAGTTTTAAGAAGTACAAACTCTGATCATACATTGTACAATAAAATATCAGCTACTCTTAGTTTATGTGTAAAGAATAAAAAGCAGAACAAGACTCATCATTAGTGTATGTTGATAATGAAATTCTACGGTTTTATTAAGTAAATATAAGGGCTGCAAGACAGGGACAGATGAGATAGGCACTTTTAGCTAAAAGTAGCAGTATGAAAAGACATAGGTAAAGAAATGCAATTAGATAAGCTAAAGGAATTGTAAATCTTTGGAACCTGATACATGGAGACCTAAAAATCAAGCTGACATAAGTTCTTTGGGAAGCCTATTAATGGAGAAATGAAAGGAAAATAACATAGAAAATGGGAAAATGGAGTGGGGGGACACAAAACAGCCTCTCAAATTGCATTATGTATTAAACAGATGTGAAGGAAACAGATGCATGAGTGTCAGGAGACTGAATGCAGTTTGGACTAATTGATCATGGAAATCTCAACTCTGAATGTTCCTTCCGGAGATACCAGATGGAAGTCACACATACAGTTGTTCCTATAAGAATCTAGTGGCACACTCTGCTCACGCCTCTAGACTCTCTTTTACAGGCTGATTTGTGAATGCCACTCTCACCTAGGCATTCTTTTGGGATGTCAAGTTTTTCAGCCATACCTGTTTGCTATAACTCTCTGTGGAATGCTGGTACTACTTATGGGCATCTTTGCAACATGGAAAATAGCTTAGAACATGTATCTAAGTTCTTTTTAAGACTGTATTCTGAAAGCTTCTGCTACTTTTTCCTAACCATTTTTGAGGGGTATTCTGCTGGCCAGGTTTGAGTATAGGGTACCATAAAACTTGCTCGTAGATTGCCTGGAGTGTTGATAGTCCAGGATGCAGGACTACGAAGCTGCTTTTGATCACTGCTCTGTTTTTTCTGAGGTAGCTTCTCTCCTCTGTTCCTGAAGATGCAAAGAGAGAAAGTTTCCCAGTGCTGTTTCTCCTCACACCACTGGCATCACTTACCATTTTCATCTCCTTTTTCTGACTCTGTTTTTTGCTTGAAGTGTTTGGTAGAGAGTCCAGTGCTTATCTCCCAAGGATCTTTGTCTTTTTCTTTTAATTATTTATTTATTTTATATTCTAACAATCCCTCCCTTCTCTCTTCCCATTCTCTCCACCTGCCTCTTCCCTGCCTCCTCCTATCCACTTTGTCTCTCTTTCAGTGCAGAAGGGGGCTCTTTGTCTTAACATGGCTCCATTTCTCACTCTCACATAGAGAGAAGAGCTTTACAAGCCACCAAATACCTCTGGAATAGATTGTTTTCTTGTTCTCTGTTTTCTTTTTTTTCCAGAGCTGAGGACCGAACCCAGGGTCTTGCACTTGCTAGCCAAACACTCTACCACTGAGCTAAATTCCCAACCCCTGTTCTCTGTTTTCAATGTCATATTCTACTTAGTTATTAGACTGGGGATTTTTAGCAATAACCATCCACTTTGACAGCTGTTATCCAGCTTACACTAGATCGTTCTCTTGATATTATAGCAGATCAAATCAGTATTTTTTTTCTAACATTTCTAATGAATGCAATTTTAAGACTATTTAAGACATTTGATGATGGTATCATGTCAATTCAGAATGTGATACTACTATGTGATCTCTCAGAGTGTATAAAATGACCTTAGTAAAGGAGGTAAAAGGAAATTTTACTTTGGAAATTGAGTAGAGTTTATAAACAATTGTGGTGATATTTTATTTGTGTTCTAACAAATAAAGTTTATCTGGGGATCATAGGACAGAGTCAGTCACTAGATTGACATAGAGGCCAGACAGTGGTGGCACACACCCTTAATCCTATCACTCTGGAGGCAGAGATCCTTCTGGGCCTCTGTGAGTTCAAGGCCACACTGGGTACAGAGCCAGGTGTGGTGGCACACACTTTTAATCTCAGCACTTGAGATCTCATGCCTTTGCTTGGGAAGGACACAGGCCTTTAATTCCAGGAAGTGATGGCAGGAACCAGAAAGGTATATAAGGCATGAGGACCAGGAACTAGAGTCTTTTAAGCAGTTCAACTGAGACTCTCAGGTGAGGACTCAGAGGCTTTCAGTCTAAGAATTTGTGAGAACAGGATTGGCTGAGGAGTTGGCAAGGTAAGGTTGACTGTGGCTTGTTCTGTTTCTTCTATCTTTCAGCATTCACCCCAATATCTGGCTTCAGGTTTTTTATTAGTAAGACCATTTAGATACTCGTCTTACAAAATCAAACTGCATGCATATAAGTTCTATTACCTTGTTAATAAAGTTCCATAAAGAATTGACTGCTCAACATGTACTGCTGAAATTGAACAACTGCGTAAAGAGATTGCAAATGGCAATAGTCGGGTGTTTCTTAGATCCTTGGGCACAAAATTAGAAAAGATTGGAAGAAAGTGATTAGAACAACTTTTTAGTTTGCTTCTTTGACTACAATGGACACCCTAAAATAACTTGGGGATGAAAAGATTCATTTGGCTTTGACTTCTGTGTCACAGTCCATCAGCAAAGGAGGCCAGAGCAGAAATTCAACCAGGAGCTGAAACAGAAACCATGCAGGAAATCCCCTTGCCAACCTACTTGTAGGCTTATGCTCTTCAAGTTTTCTTATGAAAATCTGGTACCATGTGCCTAGTGATGGTATCCACAGTGGGTTGGGCCTTCCTACACCAATTAATAACTAAGACAAAGTTCCACAGACGTGCTTGCAGGACAATTTGATCTAGGTACCTCCTCAGTTGAGACCTGTCCTCTACACTGTGTCAAGTTGATAATTATGGATTATCTTGACACAAGGTTAGAGTCAGAGTCATCAATATAAACTCATAATTAATTTAATAGATGTCAATTAGTGGCAAAATACTTATAAATACATATTATCTTTGTCTGTTTTCCATTTCTGTGGTAAAATATCCTGACAAAAGGCAGGTGCAAGGCAAAGCTTTTGTGCACCTCATAGTTCCAGCTTATACTCAAACATGGCAGGGACATCACAGCAGGGGGAACTCTAAGGAGCTGGTCACTTTGCATCTGCAGTCAATATGATGATGACAAGTCGCTGTGCTCAACTTCCTCTTTCCTTTCATTCAGTCCAGGGCCCAACCTAATCTAAACAGTCTGTCATTAAGACTTCCTTTCTAGGTAACTTCAGATATTGCCTAGAAGTCAACTCAAATAGCAGAGAGAAAGGGGAGGGGCAGACAGACAGACACAGAGACAGAGAGAGTATGACTTGCTTTAACAGCTGAGGACAGAAATAATAACCATCCATTAACACAATTAGCACTCAGATATTAGTTTCCGAAGTCAGTCGTCAATAAAATAAAATGAAGGTTCATTGAAGAAATGACCAGTTTTACAATGGGAGCAGAAAACATACCGATGGAGCCTGTGCAATCTCTAGCATAAAAATAACGTTGGGATGAAACTTCTAAAGGCCAGGAGTATAGAACACTGAACACTTGCCAAGCTAGAAAGATGCCCTGTGTTTGTTCCCAGGTGCTGGGGAGGGGGATGTAAAAAGCAGAAAAAAGGAAAGTGAAACAATACAAAAAGAAACATTAATCAATAGACACTGTAAGAATTCTCAAGAGCATCAGATCTTGAAAATAAAACTTTAACAGTTCTCTATGAAGAAAAAAAAAACTACCTTCAAAAGATTTTTGAAATCTGTCAGATATTTTATCAACAGAAATTATGAAATCTGAGAATAATCCAGAAGCATATCCTCATTATCAAAAGTAACTGACATTTTAGAATTTTTTTATTGATAATATCTTACAAAAAAAACCCACAGAAGAGACCAGTATTACAGTATAATCCTAAGGGTGCAGTACTGGCTTATATTCCTTGATGGTGACTAAGAGCTCTCTAGTTTGACTTAAGCTAGTTTTTAATTTATATTGAGAAGATAAGGGAATTATGATACACAGAGTTGAAGGTGCACAAAATATTGAAAAATAAAGGAAAAAGCTTGTCTTTGTCACTCTTAACATAAGAGAAAATAAAACGGTTGAATGTCAAAGAATGTAAAACAATTGTTCTTGATGGATTTTATAGCCATGTTGTTGTTATCATAGCAACTGAGTGTTTCTGCATTCAGTGATGGTGATCCCCGCTTCAACCTATCCACAAAATGGTACTGACTTACAACATCACTAAGCAAGTGCTGTGGCTAATAGGCATAAGGACTCTGTGTGCCAAGGGCTAGACTAGAATGTCATACCCCAACATCTCTGCCATAGCCACTTCTTCATAAAGAATCAAAACCAACACAGAAGTTAGTAACATGGTAAAGCAGTGCTTAGCAAAAGTCTTTTGATTCTATGTCATGTGAGCCTAACACCAAGCTAAGGACTCCAGTCCCAGCTTTGGCCCAGTCTTTGGCTTTGTGTCTTTGATGACAGAATTGACACATTATACTAAGAAGCTAATTTTTGAAAATGAATATGTCCATGATATATTATTTCTTTTTACTAGAAACAATTTACTTCCATCTGGTCAGTGTCCCATCTCCCTCCTCACATATATTATTTTTTACTGAATATATAGTCTCACATTGCTTTCTTCTTTTGCTATTAAAAATTACAATTGTTACTACATCTGCCCTTTTCAAACTACTCTTTCTATAAGCCAGGAGCTAAAGAAATGGTTTGAACTAGGAACTGAGTAGGACTAACTTTAAATCCAGTCAAATCTACTGTGTTCTTTCTGTTGCTTTAAAACCATATTTGAGCCGGGCGGTGGTGGCACATGCCTTTAATCCCAGCACTTGGGAGGCAGAGGCAGGCAGATCTCTATGAGTTTGAAGCCAGCCTGGGCTACAGAGTGAGTTCCAGGAATGGCGCAAAGCTACACAGAGAAACCCTGTCTCAGAAAAACATATTTGTTTGTTTATTGTGTGTAATTGTATACACTATGATGACAATGATGGTGTGATGGTTGGCAACTTTGTGTAATCAGTTTGCTCCTTCCATCATGTGTGCTCTGGGGAACATCTCAGGTTGGCAGGCTTGAAGGAAAGCACTTAGCAGCTGAACCATGAACCACCTCACCAGCCAACTCTGTTGTTCTGTTATGAAAACATGTATCCTCCAGTCTTCAATAACCACCAAGAAAAGAAGATAAGAAGGGAGGGAGGAAGGGAAGAAAGGAAATAGAGGAGGAGAAGAGAAGAAGGGAGGGGAGAGGAGAGGAGAGGAGAGGAGAGGAGAGAAGAAGAGAGGAGAGAAGAGGAGGGGAGAGGAGGGAAGAGGAAAGGAGAGGGGAACTAAGGAAAATATTCACCAGTGGAATTATTGACTGGTCATCCTATATACATGAATAGAGTAGTGTGATCATACAAAATTAGAAACCATATAAAATTTATATTCCGATATAAAATTGGAATAGTTAAGGTTTTGGTTTAAGGCAAATTTTAAATATTCTGCTAAGTATTGATGCTGACCAAATGGCAGTCTCTAGGTGATCCAAGAGGGCAATAAACAGCTCTCTTCAAAGGAATATATGTAGTGGGACAGAGTAAATGCTACACTAGAAGAAATCTCAGTGTATGACAACTTTACTAATGCTGAGGAGCAATTATTTGTCCCTCTGTTCTTAAGTTGCAACCAATGGGTGGGTCCCATTGCATCCAAAAATCTAAAATAATATAATACCACCTTGGCATTTAGTATAAATAAATAAACCATTTGTAAATGTAATTAAAAGTAGTATGATATGTTAGACCACAAAGAACTTGTCTTGCTTCAAGATACTATAAAAATGATACTATGTCAAAATTAAGGTTGAGTTTAATTTAAGAGCCAAAAAGTACAAAAAAAAATAAGGAACTAATAAGGATGTATTGTGGTTGATATATTATGCACCCTAATAAACTTATCTGGGGGTCAGAGAACAAAACAGCCACTGTGTTAAACATAGAGGTAAGGCAATGGTAATACACACCTTTAATCCTAGCATTCCGGAGGCAGAGATCATTCTGGATCTCTGTAAGTTCAAGGCCACACTGGAAACAGCCAGGCATGGTGACACACACCTTTAATCTCAGGAAGTGATGGCAGGAAGCAGAAAGGTAAAGAAGGTGTGAAAATCATGAATTAGAGGCTTTTTAAGCTTTTAGGCTTTTAGCAGCAGTTCAACTGAGACTCATTTGGATGAGAACTCTGAGGCTTCCAGTTTGAGGAAACAGGATCAGCTGAAAAGTTGGCAAGGTGAAGTTACCTGTGACTTGTTCTGCTTCTCTGACCTTTCAGAATTCACCCCAATACCTGGCTTCCCTGAGTTTTTTATTTAATAAGACATTTTGAAATTTGAGTTGCAATGTATGACATGATGGATGCACTCAAACATCACAGGCAGATATCTCTGTCTCATAAGGAAATGTACAGTGAAGTGAATCAATAATAACGGCACATTCTATGAGTTTCTAACATCTGAATAGTTTATTTTCATTGAGCAGAAGGGAAGTCTGTCTTTTTAATTTGTTCTCTGAGTTAGGATTAATTGGGATGATTTTTAATTAAACATGTTACTCTTCATTAAGACAAAAAAATAGCTAAAAAAATAAGGAAAATTTAATATGAGCCATGTCTGTAGCTTGCATGCGGTTAACATAACTGGCTTCTAAAAGTGCTCACTTGGTCCAACACTCGCAGATCTCACTGGTGTTTTGTCTCATTATTCATTATTTTTCATTTTAGAAACTATTAAGAGAAAATTAAGATTCATTTTCAGAATATGTGAAGTTTTTCTGAAATGTCTTACAGATATAGCAGGAAATTCAATTAAAATGATGCAATTGTATCTCAAATCTTCTTGTGATTATTATAGTAGCCATGGGGCTTCATTTTCTTTCATGACATGATATGTGACCGAGGCCTAAATGAATTCAGGTTATTTTTGGAAACTTTCAATATTAGATAGATAACTGAGAGTATACAATGCTAATATTACTGAATTATTCATCCAATTTATCCTACCAACTATAATACTGAATAAGTAAATTAAATTAAAATAAAAATATTCCATTTTCAATATTCATTATAGTGAACTATTTTTTTTATATAAGGGAATTTTATTATAACATCATCAACATCAGCTTATGGTCATTTAAACCCCAAGGTAGTCTCCTTTTTATGGTGCCTATTTTACTGTTGTGTATAATTATATCGATCTAAAGAAAAAAACTGTTCCCTTAGAATTATTTTATTTAATGTTTTCCTTGTGTGTTTCCTTTTCAAGTATCTTTTTTCATTCACATTCACACATCAGCACAATCCTGTGTCTATCTTGATATCTATTCAGAACCTTCAGCTGAAGACAGTTTCAAAGAGTGATGCATAAAATATTTCTTCCAAATGGCTGTCAACGTTTACAGTAAGACATCAAAAGATGCTTCTGCAAATTAATGCTGTTGATTCTTACTGAGTTCTCCTGTGCTTCTCACATGTTCAGTCATTAGCCAGGGTATGTGGACTATACAGTTTTTATGATTCTCTTACAACATACAGTCGGTTTCAATTTTAGCATTCTCATTGTTTTTAAGAGTATCAGAGAGGGCAGACGGATGAATTTTGTTGACTGAGTTCAACATATGGCAACAAATTAGAGACACCACAGAATATCAATACTTTCTTGTTTGCTCTTGTAAAAGAAAAAAACAAAAAGAAAACAAAACAAAAGCCAGACAAAAATTCTAAAGCTATTTATTCTTTAGAGAAAATGCATACAAAATCCAACCAAGGAGATTTATCTTTTTTTTTTTTGGAGTACTAGTTTTTATTATATTTATCACAGTAGACTGAATTACTTAATAAAAGGTTCATAAATTGGGTATTTGAAGTGATAGGTAACATATTTAAAAGAGTAATAGATTGAGAGTAAACACACCATTAACTAACAATATGGCAAACTTAGACAATTTATTGACCTTGTCATACCTTGCTTTCTCTTTTCTAAAATGAAGATGGTAATTTATCAAAATTTGCATTTATTGTCTAGGTCTGCCATGACAAGGTGGTATTGATACAAAGTTGTTTTCTTTTTCTTTCTTTCTTCTTTTTAATGAGAAGATATTGTGTGGAACAATTTAGAGGGTAAACTCTTCTTTGAAGATCTGGTAGAATTCTGCGCTGAAGCCATCTGGTCCTGGGCTCTTTTTGCTTGGGAGACTTTTAATGACTGTTTCTATTTCCTTAGGGGTTATTGGACTATTTAAATAGTTTATCTGGTCTTGATTTAACTTAGGTATGTGGTACCTATCCAGAAAATTATCCATTTCTTTTAGATTTTCCAGTTTTGTGGAGTAGAGGTTTTTGAAGTATGACCTGATGATTCTCTGAATTTCCTCATGTCTGTTTTTTTCTGAGTTCTGGAGGCTAGCAGAAGGAAATCAAGTGATTGACAGTACAGATCCCACTGAGCCGTGTAAGAATCCTTTCTCTTCTCTGTGGACTTTTGCTGGTGATGCTACACATCTTTTCTTGAGACTGAATTACTGCAACTCTGTCCTCATGCTTCCTAATTTCCTCTGTTTTTCTCTGTTTCCCACTTTTTTTTTTTTGGTTTTTGGAGAGAGGGTTTCTCTGTGTAGCTTTGGAGCCTGTCCTGGAACTCACTCTGTAGCCCAGGCTGGCCTCCAACTCACAGAGATCCACCTTCCTCTGCCTCCCAAGTGCTGGGATTAAAGGCATGCACCACCAGCGCCCGGCTTCCCACTTTCTTCTTTTCTGAAAAAGCACAGGTCCCATTATGAGTCCATTACGCTTTGGTTTGACATCATTTTAAGCAAGTGCATTTGAAAAAGCCTTCTTTTTCAATAAGAACACCTTATCAGAATCTGAATGTATTTCATCATACCTCCTTTGGTGATATAATTCTTCCTACAACAGTGTGGAAGTAAGATGCTAAGGAAAATATAATAAATATCTCAGCATCCACTTATCAGTAGATAGCAGAATTTGAGAAAACTTAATCATCCCTATGACAAACAAGAGACTTGTAGTCATAATAACAATGTAACCAGATCACACAGAAAACATGAACCCCTAAGAAATTGATCTCAGGGATCAATAAAACATAGTCTAAGTAGTAATTTCCTAGGTCAGCATTTATAGAATTCAGACTGAGTGCCTCTCTTCAGCCCATGCTGAATCTCAAACATGAAACTAATATCTGCATACACACTTCCAATACATTAGTAGAGGAGATGGGCAATAAGGTTAATTTTTTTATATAAAATGATTTTTTTATATTACTACATTTTTGAAGCCATGAATTTACTCTTGTTTCAAAGCTACCATGTTAGTGAATCTTATATATTTTATACTGTATTCAGTGGTAACATAATTTCCTCTGAAAAAGTAAATTTTCCTACATAACACAGCCTAATTTTCATGGCAAACTTGCCAAGAGTGGATCACAATCCTGATCCTCTTCCTGGCTGAGGACAGACATGGTTTGTGCTAAGGAAGAAAGAGGCTGTAGTTGATAGAGGAGAGAAAGCAGAGGCCGTGAGAAACATACTTTTCAAGTTCAGGAGGAGGGACATGTGCACAGAAGCTCTGGAGTCAGGCTCAGATAAGCTCCTTTCCTGTGACTAACTGAACGTCGGCTGCACACTCAGTGCAGATTTTCTGCAGAAGGTGAAATCAGAGGCCTGTGGAGGATCTTGGTTAGCATGGACAGGAAAGAGCTTAAGCACTCAGCACAGGTAACACGTCAGCACAGGTAACATTTGTTGAAGAGCTCTGCTTAAGAAAATCATGAAACTTAAAAGCAAAAATTATTTTTCAAAAGTAAATGTCTTGGTAGAAGTAGTAAAAGATCGGCAAATCACCACTCTGAAAGTATCAGTAAACAATTAAACTCATGAAACTTAGAAAATCATGTTTAAATTTTTTATTAACTTGCTCCTATAATGCTTGTTTTATATTTTTGACTATATGACATCCAGTTGTGGATTAGAATATCACTGTCTAATATTTTATATAAATAATCTAAAGCATAAATGTCAGAAGGCAGAGCATTGTAAATAAATCTATACCAGTCTTGTTCCAGTATCCATGTGTACCATCCATATAAGAGAACTCATCATTTATGCAGTCACAGATGTTTATGAACATTGATGGTCATGCTGAAAGGGAGACAAGAAGCCAAAGTAATGCCAACAGAGGAGATTTTTAAAAAGAGGCAAAACAATGAATGTGACCATGTAATACTCCCTGGTTTGTGGCATATTAGTTCATTTTACACCATATTATAAAAACTTATATTACACCTATCCCTTTGTAAACCCACAAAGTACACAAAGGAAGGAATGAATAAGGCAAAAATGGGATTAGGGAGGTGAAGAGACAAAATAAAAACAGGAAAAATGCTGGGCGGTGGTGGCGCACGCCTTTAATCCCAGCACTCGGGAGGCACAGGCAGGCAGATCTCTGTGAGTTCGAGGCCAGCCTGGTCTCCCAAGTGAGTTCCAGGAAAGGCGCAAAGCTACACAGAGAAACCCTGTCTCGAAAAACCAAAAAAAAAATAAAATAAACAGGAAAAAAAGCACAAAAGAAGGAAAAACAGTGATAGATACTACACTAAATATTATAATAATATTGAATATAATAATGAACAATAACTACATTAAATATTATTTTATAATCATGGTATTACTTGACCTACGTATAGCCGAAGTTCTGCCCTCCTTCTGCAAACCTGTAGCCACTTGGACCCAAGTAAACACACAGAGGCTTATATTAATTAAACTGCTTGGTCATTAGCTCAGGCTAACTATTGACTAGCTCTTACACTTAAATTAATCCATAATTCATATTTATGTTTAGCCATGTAGCTTGGTACCTTTTCTCGGTTCTGCCTTCACATCTTGCTTCCTCTGTGTCTGACTGGTGACTCCTGACTCAGCCTTCCTGTTCCCAGAATTCTCCTCTCTGCTTAGCCTGCCTATAATATTCTTGCCTGGCTACTGAGCAATCAGTGTTTTATGTTTGTTTGTTTGTTTGTTTGTTTGTTTGTTTGGTATTTTGAGACAGGGTTTCTCTGTGTAGTTTTGGTGCCTGTCCTGGATCTCTCTCTGTAGACTAGGCTGGCCTCAAACTCACAGAGATCCACTTGCCTCTGCCTCCCAAGTGCTGGGACTAAAGGCATGCGCCACCAGCACCCAGCTCAGCATTTTATTTATCAACCAATCCGAGCAACACATTCACAGCATACAGAAAGACAAACCCAGCACCTGTGGAGACTATTGTTTAAAGTACCAGAAATGTATATTTACTGACATGGAAAAGTACACATATGCTATTAAATCACAAAATCAATTTATAAACATGTGTACAGTTTTTTGTTATTTAAAGAAAATTATGCATGTATGCATTGTATTAATTGGGTAATAGGTTGAAAGTAAATATCAAAATTTTAAAAGTTGTTTCTACAGTGGCAAATTATTGTTCATGTTATTCTTTTTCTTCAAACCTTTTATTGAAAATAAATGTATGTAAAATATTATGGAAGTGGAATATGTATAATAATATAATTAATTTTAGTCTATTCATACCACTCACATAGTAATTATTTTAAGAAAACAAATTATTTTTATTCATGCTCATAATTCTAAAAGTTTTTATCCTTAATCATGAGAAGTGATGTAACAGATTTCCCATACTCAGAACATATAAGTAGTTTTTAAGCAACAAAAACTCTTATTGGTCACCATAAATAATCTATGTGGGCATGTATCCATTCTATATGTTTACAAAGTTTTGTACAGATTGGCACTATAATTATCTTCATTCAAACAATAATATTATCTGGTGGTAGTCTATTGTGTTTTCTGTAACTGTGGTCACACTGGCAATATACTTTGATTGTATTGTACTGACTTGATAATGTGGCTTAAATTGTGTCAAAAGAGAAATGCAAAGAGAGAGAGCAGCAATGACACTTTGAGCCCTCCCTTGTGTGTCTTATTCAGGATTTTCTGACTGAAGAAGATAGGAGTAACAGTCTTTATCAAACAAGAAAACACATGAGCTCCCTTTGAAGTAACATAAAATATGATACTAAACCTGGTCAAATCCCTTTCCTCCACAAAAGGGAAATGCAGTCCAAAAATACAAGTCAAAACTTGAAAGCATATGTATGTGGATCTTTCCTATTATTATATTAATGAGTATATATTACATTAATATAAATTACACAAAATATATTATATTTTGTAACACCAAAGTCAAATTAACGAATGCAAAGCAGTATTGAATTTAAACATAGATCAAGTATCAGACATGAATATTGTTTAGTGAAATATTTTTGCACTGAGTGATATTGTTAAAGGAATACATAAACAAAGTGTAAATGATTTACTTCACACCATAGTGGCTATTTACAGTCCTGAAAATAATAGCAGGATACCAAGCAGTAGATTTCCTTCTCCATTCATTAATAAAATTATTCTGTATAGTCATGCTGGCATGCTGCTTTTATGACAGAGCTGTACCCACACCATAGTACACTATGCTTTACTCATTTCTGTATTCTCACTTACTATTCAATTGTTATTTCTGATTTTGGTTGTCTACACAGTCCCTGAAGAATGCAGCTTATTTGCATGAGAGAATCAAGAAAAGGGTTGTTGGGAACACATAATTTAAATATGAAAATTCATTTAAACTGATGAAACAGAGCAAAAGCCTAGGCATGTTACTAAATACATTATAACTGTTTGCACAGACATGTCATTTCACATCTATTTCCTCTGATAATAGTATTTTACTCATAGTTAATAATGGGAGC